>JARQOD010004731.1:0-52692 GCA_033576555.1 Oophaga sylvatica
TTTTTTTCCCTCTGTATCTCTGGGTGCTGGGGAGGATTTTTTTTTCTCTCAATGGAGTTTGCATGGTTGTCGAGCTAAGTTTCAGAATTTCAAAAATAATTGTAAATTGTTTTTTGCCTTAAAATCTAAGTCCTCAGGGAACGCAGCGCAGCAGGTTCAAATTGTCATCTCTCTCCTGCGCGGCGATCCTCAGGATTGGGCTTTTTCCCTGACACCTGGGGATCCTGTTTTGAGTGATGTTGATGCATTTTTTCAGGCTTTGGGGTTATTGTACGATGAGCCTAATGTCACTGATCAAGCTGAAAAAGCCTTGTTGGCATTAAATCAGGGGCTTGATGACGCTGAGTTATACTGTCAGAGATTCCGTAGGTGGGCAGTCCTGACCAAGTGGAATGACGACGATTTGGCGGCCCTTTTTCGGAAGGGGCTGTCAGATAATGTAAAGGATGTTATGGTGGGATTCTCTGTCCCCTCTGGTCTCAATGATTCTATGTCATTAGCGATTCAAATTGACAGACATTTGCGTGAGCGGAGAAGTATGCGTGGAATGGTGTTGCCTTGTGAACCTGCTTCTGAACCCATGCAGTGTGATAGAGTGGTGTCTGGGGCACAGCGTCATGAGTTTCGAAAGTGCAATGGGTTATGTTTCTACTGTGGTGATGCCTCTCATGCTATTTCAGTCTGCCCTAAGCGGGGAAGACGTTTTGCACGCTCAGTTGTCTTGGGTAGTGTTCAGACTAAGTTTTTATTAACTGTCACTCTGATATGCTCTCTGTCCTCATTTTCTGCTCAGGCTTTCATTGATTCTGGAGCAGCTATTCACCTGATGGATTATGATTTTGCTAAACTTTGTGGGTTTCCCTTGATACCCCTACAGAAGTCTATTCCCCTACTGGGGATCGATTCTACCCATTTGGCTGAGAATAAACCTCAGTTCTCTACTCAGGTGATAATGAGGGTTGAACCTGATCATCAGGAGTGCTGTAAATTTTTGGTTCTGTATAATCTGCATGATATTATCGTACTGGGCTTCCCTTGGTTGCAGTCTCATAATCCTGTTTTGGATTGGAAATCTGTGTCCGTAACCAGTTGGGGCTGCCAATGTGTTAATACCAACACTCCTGTTTTTTCTGCCTCCCCCCAGGTTCAGGATGTTCCTGACTTTTTGATTGATTTTTCTGATGTGTTTAGCGAAAGTAAATCTGCATCCTTGCCTCCCCATAGGAGCTATGACTGCGCTATTGAATTAGTGCCTGGTAGTAAATTCCCTAAAGGTCGCCTTTTTAACTTGTCTGTACCTGAACATGACGCTATGCGGTCTTATATCAAGGAATCATTGGAGAAGGGTCATATCAGACCATCCTCTTCACCCTTAGGTGCCGGTTTTTTCTTTGTGGCCAAAAAGGATGGTTCATTAAGGCCGTGTATTGATTATCGTCTTTTGAACAATATTACTGTAAAATATCAATACCCATTACCTTTGATTTCTGACCTGTTTTCCAGGGTGAAAAACGCTACTTGGTTTACCAAGCTTGACCTCAGGGGGGCATATAACCTTATTCGCATTAAGCACGGGGATGAATGGAAGACGGCATTTAATACCCCTGAGGGGCATTTTGAGTACCTTGTGATGCCCTTTGGGCTCACTAATGCTCCTTCTGTCTTCCAGTCCTTCATGAATGACATTTTTAGGGATTTTGTGGATAAATTTCTGATTGTTTATTTGGATGATATCTTGATTTTTTCTAATGACTGGGACTCTCATGTGAAACATGTTCGGACTGTATTCCAGATTTTGAGAGAGAATGCTCTGTATGTGAAGGGATCAAAGTGTCTTTTTGGCGTACAGAGGATCTCATTTCTGGGATTCATTTTGTCCCCATCTGTTATTGAAATGGACCCGGTCAAGGTTCAGGCCATCTGTGATTGGGTCCAACCTACTTCATTAAAGGCTCTTCAAAGATTTTTGGGTTTTGCCAATTTTTATCGTAAATTTATTGGTAATTTCTCGGTTATTGTTAAACCATTGACTGATTTGACCAGAAAGGGTTCTGATGTGGTGAATTGGCCTCCTGAGGCAGTCTCTGCATTTCAGGAACTTAAGCAGAGATTCACTTCTGCTCCTGTTCTACGGCAGCCTGATGTTTCTCTGCCATTTCAGGTGGAGGTTGATGCCTCTGAAATTGGGGCAGGTGCCGTTTTGTCCCAAAAAGATCCAGAGACCTCTAAAAGTAACCCTTGTGCCTTTTTCTCTCGAAAATTTTCTCCTACTGAACGTAATTATGACGTGGGTAATCGGGAGTTACTGGCCATGAAGTGGGCTTTTGAAGAGTGGAGACATTGGCTGGAGGGAGCCAAACATCAGGTGGTGGTCCTTACGGACCATAAGAATCTGGTTTATCTGGAATCTGCCAAGCGACTCAATCCTAGACAGGCCAGGTGGGCCTTGTTTTTCACACGTTTTAATTTTGTGGTTTCCTTTCTTCCTGGCACTAAGAATGTTAAGGTGGATGCCCTCTCGAGGAGTTTCCTTGCGGACTCTCCTGAGTTATCTGATCCTTCTGTTATTTTGAAAGAGGGTGTAGTTCTTTCCGCCATCTCACCCAATTTGAGACTTGCTCTGGAGGGGTGTCAGGAGGATAGGCCCGAGCGCTGCCTGTTGGAAAATTGTTTGTCCCGGACCAGTGGAAAAAGAGTGTGATGTCTGAGATTCATTGCTCCGCGTTGGCTGGGCATCCCGGAATTTTTGGTACCAGAGACTTGGTTAGTCGGTCCTTTTGGTGGCCTACCTTGTCTCGTGATGTCAGGGAATTTGTGCAGTCCTGCGGGACTTGCTCTCGCTCCAAGCCTTGCTCTCGCTCTAGTGGTTTGTTGATGCCATTGCCTGTGCCCAAGAGACCATGGACCCATATCTCTATGGATTTCATTTCCGACCTCCCTGTTTCTCAGAGAATGACCGTCATCTGGGTGATTTGTGATAGGTTTTCCAAGATGATACATCTTGTGCCATTACCTAAGTTGCCTTCCTCCTCTGAATTGGTGCCTTTGTTCCTTCAGCACGTGGTTCGTTTACACGGCATTCCTGAGAACATTGTGTCTGACAGAGGAGTCCAGTTTGTTTCCAGATTTTGGAGGACCTTTTGTTCTAAACTTGGTGTTCAATTGTCTTTCTCCTCTGCGTTTCATCCTCAGACCAATGGTGAAACTGAGAGAACAAACCAGACATTGGAGACTTATCTAAGATGCTTTGTGTCTGCTGATCAGGATGACTGGGTCTCTTTTTTGCCTTTGGCTGAGTTTGCTCTTAATAATAGGGCTTGCTCTGCCACTTTGATGTCTCCATTTTTCTGTAATTCTGGGTTTCACCCTCGATTTTCTTCAGGACAGACGGAGGCTTCTGTCTGTCCAGGTGTTGACTCTGTTGTGGAGCGTATGCAACAGATTTGGGACCAGGTAGTGGAGAGGTTGTCCCTCTCTCAGGAGAGGGCCCAGCGGTTTGCTAACCGGCATAGGACTGATGGTCCTCGGTTTAAAGTGGGGGACTTGGTCTGGTTGTCCTCAAGAAATATTCCTATGAGAGTGGCATCTCCTAAATTTAAGCCTAGGTTCATTGGACCTTATAAGATCATGGAGATTCTTAATCCTGTTTCTTTTCGTTTGCTTCTTCCAGGGACATTTAAGATCCATAACGTGTTCCACAAGTCCTTGTTGAAGAGGTTTGTTGAGCCAGTGGTTCCTACTGCTTTGCCTCCTGACCCTGTTCTGGTTGAGGGCAATATGGAGTTTGTGGTTGAGAAAATATTGAATTCTCGTTTTTCTAGACGGAAACTCCAGTATTTGGTTAAGTGGAGAGGTTATGGTCAGGAAGACAATTCTTGGGTGTTTGCTTCGGACATCCATGCTAGGAGACTCATCCGTGCGTATCATAGAACTCATCCTGACCGACCTGGTTGCTCAAGTGAGGGTTCGGTGACCCCTCCTCAAGGGGGGGGTACTGTTGTGAATGGACTTGAAATGAGTTCTGAGCAGAGGCTCCCTCTGGTGGTTACAAGCGGTACTGGACTGTCCAGTGAAGATTGTGAGGAGTGGGAATCAGGTGTTACTGACTGGTCTTATATAAGGGAGTCGCCTTCCCATCAGGGTTGCCGGTGATCAGTTTGTTCTGGTCTCAATCTTTGAGTCCTGTTTCCTTTGTAGCCTGCTGTGTCGTGTCTGCATCTCCTGCTAACAGATAAGACATTTTCTTCTTTTTGATTTTGTGCTTGATTTTTGCATTTTGTCCTGCACTTCTGTGGGGGCCTTCAGGGTCCCCTCCGGGGGCTTTTGCCCTCTCAGTTTAGTTCAGCCACTGATGTTTGTACTTTTGCTTTTTCCAGTTTTTTCAGTGGCTGCTGTTTTGATTTTGTTACACCAGAGAACTAATTTAGGTGGTAGAGGTCGTGTGATCTCAGGTGATTTTGAAATTAGTAGAGTTGGTGCTTTTCAGGGTTTTTTGGGATTGCAGTAAGTGCCCTTCCTGTCCTTTTCTATTTAGGTAGTTTGGGCCCCAACGTTTGCTCATACTATTTTCTGTCTGTGTCAGTATTTCATCTTGTCTAACAGCCATTACATGTTTGGGGGCTTTCTATGTTCTTTGGGGATCTGCTCCGGGGCAGATAGCTTTCCTCTTTCTATCTTTAGGTGTAGTTAGTTTCTCAGGCTGTGACGAGGCGTCTAGGACCAACGTAGGAACGCTCCACGGCTGCCTCTAGTTGTGGTGGTTAGTCAGGGTACTGCAATCTCATAGATTCCAACTTCTATGGTGTATTGCCTTTTTTACCTGCACTCCTCAGCTACCGAAACATAACACTTGGCTTAAATTTTGGAGATGCAACCTTCATAGGGATATTTTTTGAGGACAACCAAACCAAGTCACCCACTTTAAATCGAGGACCATCAGTCCTATGTTGGTTAGCAAACCGCTGGGCCTTCTTCTTGACTGAAAAAAAACAAAAATGTAGAAATTTTTGGAAATTTATTAAAAAAGAAAAACTGAAATATCACTTGGTCATAAGTATTCAGACCCTTTGTTCAGTATTGAGTACAAGCACCCTTTTGAGCTAGTACATCCATTAGTCTTCTCGGGAATGATGCAACAAGTTTTCACACCTGGATTTGGGGATCCTCTGCCATTCTTCCTTGCATATCTTCTCTAGTTCCGTCAGGTTGCATGGTGAACGTTGAAGAACAGCCATTTTCAGGTCTCTCCGGAGATTCTCAATTGGGTTTAGGTCAGGGCTCTGGCTGGGCCAGTCAAGAATGGTCACAGAGTTGTTCTGAAGCCACTCCTTTCTTATTTGTTGGATGGTGAACCTTCGGCCAAGTCTGAGGTCCAGAGCACTCTGGAAGAGGTTTCCATCCAGGATAGCTCTACACTTGGCCGCATTCATCTTTCCTTCAATTGCATCCAGTCGTCCTGTACTTGCAGCTGAAAACCACTCCCCATAGCAGGATGCTGCCACCACCATGTTTCAATGTTGGGATTGTATTGGGCAGGTAATGAGCAGTGCCTGATTTTGTCCACACATACCGCTTAGAATTATCACAAAAAGTTCTATCTTCGTCTCATCAGACCTGAGAATCTTATTTCTAGAGTTGAGCAAAACAGGTCAGTGAGATTCATAAGTCGCTGACTTTCGCCAAAGTCGGGTTTCGCCGAGCGAAACCCGACCATAGCGTGAAGTCGGCCATGCATTCGGCAAAACAAGCGCCAAAGTCGGTTTTCCCATAATGCTTGCAGGCGCCTTTTTTCAGCCAATGAGCAAGGACATACACTGTGGGCAAGGAGATGACATGGGCAGCATCCACCACCATCTTAGAGAAGGGCATTGCAGTGATTGGCTTGCTTTGGGGGGCGTCAGTGTCTATAAAAGCCCTTACCGCCGACTGCCATTTTACTTCTGCCGATCTTAACAGTAGGAAGAGGTTGCTGACACTGTTTATCAGTAGGGAGAGAGTTAGAGCTGGAAAGAGAAGTCCTTATGTGCTTGTGCTGATAGCAATTGTGCTGTACAGTCAGTGTGCAGTGACAGGGGAGGATTTTCTTGTGTGCAGCAGCGCTGGTTATTAGGCTGCCTGCCAGTGACAGGGGAGGATTTTCTTGTGTGCAGCAGCGCTGGTTATTAGGCTGCCTGCTAGCTGTATTGCTGTGTGTACACTGCTTTGCAGACTGCTTTTTACACACACTAATACTTTTATTCTTTTTTCTGCACAGTTAACGAGCATTCATTTTTTCCCACACCGTATAGAGCTGTACACTCCTCACACACTACCGTGAACCGGCTGGTATCACGGACACCTGGTATCTTCTGATACAGTACCTTTTTTCTGCCTTTTGTATTATGGTCAAATCCATACTGAGAGAGCGTCTGTGTGTGACTCCGGAAATATATACGGAGATTTAAATTTTCCCCTACACTGTATACAGCTGTACGCTTCTGATACAGTACCATATATCTGCTGGTATTTTTGGTACATTTTCCCAAATATGAGGAAGTATGGTGGAAGAGGCTGCGGACGTGGGCGGGGGGGCAGCTGGTACTGATGGTGGTGGTTGTGCATCTGCTGGTAGTGCCAAAAGCCCAATAGCACCTAAGGCAGGAGGTGTTGAGCCTGCATCATCGTCTGGCTCCAGAAGGCCTGGAAGGCTCACTTTTCTGGGAGTAGGTAAACCGCTTTTAAAGCAGGAGCATCAGGAACAGGTTTTGGCTTACATTGCCGAAACAGCCTCCAGCTCTATCGCCTCCTCTTCTGAACCTTCAAAAAATGCAGGCTCCTGGTCAGGAACGACACCTTTCCTTGTGTCCTTCACCCCCTCCAAAAGTGAAGGATGCGGCAGGCCACACTTCAGATTACTCCATGAAGCGCTTTTCACATACCATGCCTGGGTTATCAAGTTAAATCCTGAATTCCCCAGTCCAAGATGAATATGACATGGAGTGCACTGATGCACAGCCACTGCTATCTGATTCTGCTGGTACATTCACCCAAAGCACTACATTGCCCTCGCAGTCAACTGAGCCAGAATTTGACCCTGATGAAACTCAGGTGTCCCTTCCCGCATACTCCAACACCTTACACGGTGACACAGAGGAAAGTGCAGATGAAATTGAAGAGGAGGTGATGGATGATCCAGTTGTTGACCCGGATTGGCATCCATTGGGGGAAGAGGGTGCCGCTGGCAATAGCTCAGAAGAGGAGGGGGACCGCGGCAGGCATCGACATCGCAGCTGAGTTTATCTGGCAGGCAGGTAGCACTCCAAAAATGTGTTAAAAAAAGAAAAAGAGTTGCAGGACAGCTTTGCCAGACGGTCAAATTAGCACTGCGTGCAAGCCCTGAGAATTTATCCCATAGTAGGAAGAGTGCAGTCTGGTACTTTTTTTACCAAAATCCTATTGATGATGCAACGGTTATCTGTAAGAAGTGCGGAAGGACCTTTAGCCGAGGGAAAAATCTCCAAAAATTGAATACCAGTTGCATGCTTAGACATTTAAACACCATGCACTTGCAAGCGTGGACGGACTACAGAACCTCACTGGCTTTGAACGCCTGCATTGCCAAACTGATCTCATTAGAGATGATGCCCTTCCGTTTGGTTGAAAGCGCAGCGTTCCGAGACCTCATGGCCTACGCTGTCCCACGCTATGACCTACCCAGTCTTCACTTCTTTTCTAGAAAAGCCATCCCTGCCCTCCACCTCCATGTGAAAGACCGCATTGTCCATGCACTCAAACAATCAGTGAGTGGAAAAGTGCACCTCACAACAGATTGATGGGCCAGTAGATATGGCCAGGGCCGTTACGTGTCCATCATTGCGCACTGGGTTAATGTGGTGGATGCAGGGTCCACAGGGGACAGCGGCAGTGGGACAGTGTTGCCTAGCCCACGGTATAGGCAACAGTTGGCTGTAGGTGTTTGACTCTCCTCCTCCTACAGAAGCAAAAGCTCGTTGACAGAGCACAGTCGCATGAGCACTCCATCCCCAGCTGCCAGTGTTGCACACGAGGTGTCCCACTATCGATCAGCTAGTCGTAAGAGTCAGCAGGCTGTTTTAAAGATGATGTCTTTGGGCGACAACAGCCACACCGCGGAGGTACTGGCCGACTACTTGCAGTGAGAAACTGAGTCATGGCTGGGCAGTCTACATCTTAAGCCAGGCAAGGTAGTCAGTGATAACGGCCGTAATTTTGTGGTGGCAATAGCCCTGGCAAAACTCAGACACATACCTTGCCTGGCTCACACCTTGAACCTGGTGGTGTAGTGCTTCATAAATAATTATCCGGAGTTACCAGCCCTGCTCCATAAGGTGCGAAGACTGTGCTCACACATCCGTCGCTCACCCGTAGACTCCAGTCGTATGCAGAGGCTGCAGCGATCGCTCCACCTCCCCAAGCACCGCCTAATCATAGACGTTGCAACAAGGTGGAACTCCACCATGCACATGGTTGATAGGCTGTGCAAACAGAGGCAGGCTGTAATGCATTTGTGGGAGGATCCACGGGCAGGCAGTTTGAGGGCAGACATGGAGATGTCGGGTATGCAGTGGTCAAAGCTGAAAGACCTCTGTAAAGTCCTTCAGTGTTTTGAGGAATGCACACGGCTGGTAAGCGCAGATGACGCCATCATAAGCATGAGCATCCCACTTATGCGTCTGCACATGCAAACTTTGACGCACATTAAGGATCAGGAATCTGCAGCGGAGAAGAAGGAGGGAAGCCTTGATGACAGTCAGGCATTGTCTGCTCAGAGAACTGTCCGGGAAGAGGTGGAGGAAGAAGAGGAAGAGGAGGAGGATGAGGATGAGGGGGATGATTATTTTGGGGATGATGATGCTTCTCAGGGGGCAAGAGAAAATGTTGGCTTGCCAAGGTCAAGTACAGGGTTTGTGCGTGAATGGAGGGATGTGGATTTGGCAGAAAGTGCTCCTCCACCCACCACTGGAAGTGCATCATTGACACCTGGAACATTTGCCCACATGTGTGATTATGTCTTGCGGATCCTAAAAAGGGACCCCCGCATTGCCAAAATTATGAAGGATGACAACTACTGGTTGGCCAGAATCATCGATCCACGCTATAAAGGCAAATTACAGAACATCATGCCACAGGAGAACCTTGAGCTAATATTGGCGAACAAACAAGCAACTCTGGTAAACCGTTTGTTAGAGGCATTCCCAGCACACAGCAGCAGTGCAGGTTCTACCAAGAGCCGTACTGGGCCAAATGGAAGAGGTGTTCGTGGTGCACACAGCCAAAGTGACGTTGGAGACAGGGGTTTCATGACCATGTTGTGGTCTAATTTCTCAAGTACCGCTCACATGACTGGTAATACTGAATCGATTGCAACAGACAGGAGACAACAGTTGTCAACTATGGTTCAAAATTACCTCTCCCCTATCGATGTTCTCCCTCACAGTTCATTCTCCTTTGACTACTGGGCCTGTAAACTGGACACCTGGCCTGAATTGGCACAATATGCCTTACAGGAGCTCGCTTGCCCTGCTGGTAGTGTGCTATCAGAAAGAGTCTTCAGTGCTGCTGATCAATCCTGACAGAAAGAAGGACCCGGCTGTCGACCCAAAATGTAGGTGATCTCACCTTCATTAAAATGAACCATGCCTGGGTTTCAAAGGATTTTGTACCACATTCCCTGATGACACATAGGTTGCCAGCAAAATGGCTCGCTTTGTCCTCCTCTTCCTCCGATTTCTCCAATTCCTCCATTTGCAGCTACTGAACGTCCAGCCTACACCTCAACATATGCCAGTTTTTCCACCTCCCTAGCTGGGCTGTATCCCACTCCAGAGCCAGGGTCAGCATCTGGCGCACCCGGGCAAGTGCTTGTGCCTGAGCAGGTGGGGGGGCCCATTCACCGTCAGAGACACCGGCGTACTGTGAGGGGCCCTGTGCCAGTTCCCGGTGCCCAAAAGTATGCCCCCCTGCTAGATCAGGGCCCCAGCACTTGCAATACTTACCTCTCCCTGCTGTACCGCTGTGACGTCTTCTGCGTTTCCTGACAGTGACATTCAGGTCAGAGTGCGCGATCACGTCACGTCTGTGCGCACTCTGCCTGAACAGTCACAGTGCAGAGAGCTGGAAGATGGCGATGCTGAGGAGTCCACAGTAGAGCAGTGCCCAGCAAGGAGAGGTATTTCATTTTTTTTAATGGTTGGAGCAATATATGGGGAGCATTATACACTGGAGAATTATATATGGGCCCATCATACACTTGAGCATCATAGATAGGGCCCATTATACACTGGAGCATCATCCATGGGGCACATCATATACTGGAGCATCATATGGGGCCCATTACATATGGCACATCATATGGAGCACATTATATATGGAGCATCACATGGAGACCATTATATTTGGAGAATTATATGGAGTTCATCATACACTGGAGCATCATATATGGGGCCCATCATATACTAGAGCATCATATGGGGTTCATTATTTATGGGGCATCATATAGGGCCCTTTATATATGGAGCATCATATGGAGCACATATGGAGCCCATTCTGTATTGAGCAATATATGGGGCTCATTATTCTGTATAGAGCAATATATGGGGCTCATTATTCTGTATGGCGCACTATGTGGTGCCCATAATATTGTATGGAGGACTATACTGTCCGATTTTTGAGCTATTGTAGAATTTAAAATTCATATCACTCATGTAATGTAAGAAGTGAAGTATTTGGCATTGTACTATACCTATATTTCTCTGGCATATCGGAGCATCATGAATTGTGGTATGTGTTTAAGGGCCCACTGAGACTCTTTGGCCTGGGGCCCACAAAAACCTGGAGCCAGCGCTGCCCCCCCACAACTTTAGCCAAATAACCCCCAGTTTTCAATTCGTTACTATTATTATAAAGTTAATTAAGGTTGACAAGCTTAAGTAATAAGAATTGATGTCGTTGACATTGAAATGTGCACTGTAGGTGTGTTTACTGTCCTCCACTCCCTGCCGACTTTTATTCCTCATTGACTTGCATTGGAGTCGGATTTTCGACTCCGACCTGACCATTTTCGTTAGTCGGCAGACTTCGTTCGACTCTACTCTTGAGAAAGTCGGGTTTCACGAAACCAGACTCGACCCTAAAAAAGGCAAATTCGCTCATCTCTACTTGGCACAATATATTTGAATCACTATGGGCAGATAAATGCAGCATTTTATTAATTTACCAACCTACGCAGTTCCTTGTCATTGAGGATAATGTCACATTTGCATTTAACTGAAAAGGGGGGCCCTGGAATTGGTTACTGGTGGGCCTTGGCACACAAGTCCAACACTGCTTGTAAGGGCTAATTTTGTGCCTTGCTTTTTGTATCAGATACAATTGTTCTCAGAAGTTTGCATACTCCGACAGAATTTTTGTTACCTTGGCCTTTTTTCAGAGAATATGAATGATAACACCAAAACTTTTTCTCCACTCATGGTTAGTGGTTGAGTGAAACCATTCATTACCAAACTACAGTGTTTTCTCTTTTTAAATCATAATGGCAACCCAAAACATCCAAATGACACTGATCAAGAGTCCACATACCCTGGTGATTTTGGCCTGATAACATACACAGAAGTTGACACAAATAGGTTCCAATGGCTACTAAAGGTAACATCCTCACCTGTGACCTGTTATCACTGTAATCAGTGATGTTTATGAATTGTGAGTCATGGGGAAAGCAAAAGAATTGTCAACGTATCTATGGAAAAAGGTAGTTGAACTGTATAAAACAGGAAAGAGATACAAAAAGATATCCAAGGAATTGATAATGCCAGTCAGCAGAGTTCAAACTGTGATTAACAAATGGAAAATCAGGGGCTCTGTAAAATCAAAGCCACAGTCAGGTAGGCCAACAAAAATGTCATCCACAACTGCCAGTAAAATTGTTCGGGATGCAAAGAAAAACCCACAAATAATATCAGCTGAAATACGCGACTCTCTGAAAACTAGCAGTGTGGCAGTTTCAACATGCACAAAAAGGAGGCACTTGAAGAAAAATGTGCTGCATGGTCGATTCGCCAGAAGGAAGCCATTACTGCGCAAAGGCCACAAAGTATCTCGCCTACAATACGCAAAACAGCACAGAGACAAGCCTCAAAACTTCTGGAATAAGATAATTTGGAGTGATGAAACCAAAATTTAACTTTTTGGCCACAACCATAAATGTTACATTTGGAGAGAGGTCAACAAGGCCAATGATGAAAGGAACACCAGTCCTACTGTAATGCACAGAGGTGGATCATTGATGTTTTGGTGATGTGTGAGCTACAAAGGCACTTAAATCTTGGTCAAAGATGAAGGAAAGATGAATGCAGCATGTTATCAGCAAATTCAGGAGGCAAATTTGCTGTCAACATCTCGGAAGATGCGCATGAGACGTACTTGAACGTTCCAATATGACAACAATCCAAAACCCAAGGCCAAGTTGACCTGTCATTAGCTATAGCAGAACAAAGTGAAGGTTCTGGAGTGTACATCTCAGTCTCCTTACCTCAATATCATTGAGCCAGTCTGGGGAGATCTCAAGCGTGCAGTTCATGCTAGACAACCCAGGAATTTACAGGAACTGGAGGCTTTTTGCCAAGAAGAGTTGGCAGCTTTACCATCTGTGAAAATAAAGAACCTAATCTACAACTACCACAATGACTTCAAGCTGTCATTGATGTTAAAGGGGACAATACACGGTATTAAGAAATGGGAAATGTGAACTTTTTATCAAAGTCATTTTGATGTTTTGGATTGTCATGATTTAAAAAGAGAAAACACAGTAGTTTGACAATAAATGGCTTCAAGCAACAACTAACCATAAGTGGAGAAAAAGTTTTGATGCTATCAATCATATTCTCTGAAAAAAGGCCAAGAAAGCAAAAATTCTGCTGGGTATGTAAACTTTTGAGCACAACTGTACATTCTGCATCTAGTCTAGGGAGGGAAAGAGAGTTGCAGGAGAGAGTGACTGAATACAGTCTCTTGGCAAGGATTAGGGCTCTGCAGCCCATTGCTAAATATATAGCTGCGGCAGTTGACCACATTTTTTTGGGGGGGCTGAAAAAATTTACTATATTGTCATCCACAGAGTATTATGTGCTTTGTGGTACAATTCTGTGTTATATAATACTCCCAAAAAGCGTTGAAACATTTTTATGTATTCAATTACTCACCCCTAGAGTATTACGTGATCTGCGGTACATTTCGGTGTTATATAACACTCCCAAAAACATTGAAATATTTTTCTGAATTCAATTACTCATCCATATACTATTATATGCTCTGTGGTACATTTCGGTGTTATATAACAGTCCAAAAAATTTTTGAAAAATGTTTCTGTGTTCAATTACTTTTCCCATATATAGTGATGGGCAAACCCGTGGATGTTCGGGTACGGCGGGTTCCGCCAATAATTAAAAAACCTTTGGTTCGGGCACCAGAAGAGTACTGAACTTGAACCTGAACCCAAACCCCATTCAGATGAATGGGGGCCTGAACATCTGTTGTTTGCCACACTGTCAAAGCTTTTTACCACCAGTCACAGATGTTTTGCTCACATGCTGTTATCAGACAGTGTGGGAACTGCAGCTCTCTGACCGGCAGAAACTAACTTACTGCTAATCAGAGGGGCTGGTATTTCTCATGCTGTCACACAGATGACAGCATGGCAAGCAGCCAATGTTCGGGGTGCCGAACCCGAACAGAAACATGGACTTCATGGAGAAGTCTGTTCTTGGGGTCCATGAAAGGACACTAGGTGTTTGGTACAGACTTCAAACTCTATTTTTAAAGTTCGCTCATCACTATCCATGTACTACTACATGCTCTGTGGTACAATTTGGTGGCATTTAACACTCCATAGAACCATTAAAACATATTTCTGGATTCAATTACTCATCCATAGAGTATTTATGCAAAGCCTTTATGAGTGTAGAAGTACATTAACTACATTTTCAAAATATTTATGTTAAAAAAAAATTCTGGCTTCAATTAGTCATCCATACAGTTTAACGTGGTTATGGTTACGTTACGGTAGTAGGTAAAACTCCAAAACAGCTATGAAATATATTTCTGGATTCAATTAGTCTTAGAGTACAACGAGTATTCTGTTACATTTTAGTGTTATACAACAGTCCAAAAAGTGTTGAAAAATATTTCTCGATTTACTCACTCAAAGAGTATTATGTACTTTGAAGTATATTTCGGTGTTATATAACACTCAATTATGCATCAATAGAATATAACATGCTTTCTGTTTGTGTTTTCTTAACACTTTTTTCTGTTAATTTTTTTAGCACTTCAAAAGAGTGATGAAAAATCTTTCTGGATTCATTTAGTCATCCATAGAGTATTACGTACTTGCACAAGTGCAGAAAAGAATCGGTGATGAAAAAAGGTGACAAGGACTGTACTGGGGAGTGTGAGCAATGGAGATGAATGGTGAGGTCAGAATTAGTGTTGTTTTTGTTTTTCAATGTTTTGCTGGCCCTGTACAATACAGTGGCCAGAGAGCCACTAATTTGTAAACAATTTAAAAAATTCAAGTAAAATTCTGTTCCAAGTGAATAAATTGATTCAGCTCTGTGGCTATGAATGCACCAAGTGAGTGAAAAAGAGTTGACTGTTCTGCATGTGCTGCACCAAGAAGTATAAGTGGATGACCCTCCATGCTGTGCCGTCAGGTTGTAGGTATTGGTAGTGCCAACTGCCAAGCTCTGCGCCATGATTTTCATATGTGCAAGTGCTTCTCACTAAATTAGAATATCATCAAAATGTTAATTTATTTCAGTTCTTCAATAAAAAAGGTGAAACTCATTTATAATACAGAATCATTACAAACAGAGTGATCTATTTCAAGTTTTTATTCCTGCCAATGTTGATGATTATGGCTTACAGTCAATGAAAACCCAAAAGTCATTATCTCAGTAAATTAGAATACTTGATAACACCAGCTTGAAAAATGATTTTAAAATCCGAAATGTTGTCCTACTGAAATGTATGTTCAGCAAATGCACTCAATACTTGGTCTGGGCTCCTTTTGCATCAATTATTACATTGATGTGGCGTGGCATGGAGGCGATCAGCCTGTGGCACTGTTGAGGTGTTATGGAAGTCCAGGTTGCTTTGATATCAGCCTTCGGCTTGTCTGCATTGTTGGGTCTGGTGTCTCTCATCTTCCTCTTGACAATACACCATAGATTGTCTATGGGGTTAAGGTCAAGCAAGTTTGCTGGCCAATCAAGCACAGGGATGCTGTTGTTTTTAAACCAGGCACTGGTACTTTTGGCATTGTGGACAGGTGCCAAGTACTGCTGGAGAATGAAATTTCCATGTCCAAAAAGTTTGTTGGCAGAGGGAAGCATGAAGTACTCTAAAATTTCCTGGTAGACGGCTGCGCTGACTTTGGTTTTGATAAAACACAGTGGACCTATACCAGCAGATGACATAGCTCCCCAAACCATCACTGATTGTGGAAATTTCACACAAGACCTCAAGCAACTTGGATTGTGTGCCTCTCCACTTTTCCTCCAGACTCTGGGACCTAGACTTCCAAATGAAATGCAAAATTTACTTTCATCTGAAAACAACACTTTAGACCACTGAGCAACATTCCAGTTCTTTTTCTCCTTGGCCCAGGTAAGACAATTCTGGCATTGTCTAATGGTCATGAGTGGCTTGACATAAGGAATGCGATACTTGTAGCCCATGTCCTAGCTATGTCTGTGTGTGGTGGCTCTTGAAGCAATGACTCTAGCAGCAGTCCACTCCTTGTGGCTCTGCCCCAAATTTTTGAATGGCCCCTTCTTAATAATCCTTTCAAGGTTGATCCCAATTGCTTGGGCACCCTTTTCGAAAACACTTTTTCCTGTCACTCAACTTTCCATTAATATACTTGGATACAGCACTCTCTGAACAGCCAACTTATTTAGCAATGACATCTTGTGGCTTAACCTACTTGTGATGTGTGTCAATGACTGCCTTCTGGACATCTGTGAATTCAACGTGCTCAAATAATATGTTTGAGTCTCCACGCCTGCAAGTCTTGCGGCTGTTCGACATCTACAACACATGCAGGGATTGCCTCTTTGCTAGGCAATCCCAGCATGTGTTGCACCTGTCAAACAGCCGTGAGGTATGAAGGCGCGGGAACTCGAACATATTATTCAATCACGCAGAAGACATTCGGATAGCACACAAGCATGCTCGGATAAAACCTTTTCCAAGCACATTTGCTCATCAGTAGCATTTGTTCAATAAGATGGTTTAACCCCTTTACTCCTGAGGATTGTTTGCATGTTAATGACCGGGTCAATTTTTACAATTCTGACCACTGTCACTTTATGAGGTATAGGAAAGATGTATATCTTCGTACCGTGTTAGCCAGTAGATAGAAAAATATTTAGACTTGAGAGTCCTCAGTGGTTGATACCTTTTAATGGCTAACTGAAAAGATGGTAACAAATTGCAAGCTTTCGAGACTACTCAGGTCTCTTCATCAGGCAAAGACTAAAACAAAAACTGAAGAATCACATATTTATACACAAGAGGACACAGGAATAATGCAATAGGTAAGACATGTGACGTGAAGCAGAACTGTCATTATGGCAGAGGGATGAACATAAATATTGGAACAGTTCATAGATAAGGAGTGAGAGTTTTATTGCCCTCTGATTGGGGTCTGGTATTGTGTTTTGATGCCCCCAGGTCAGAGAAGCAGATTCCTTAATTGATGTACACAGACATGAATCCATGTGACACATTCATTCCAGCACTAAGAGTGTCAAAGGTCATCATAAGTTTATATTCCCAAATCTTTCTATCTTTCTCAGATTTGAAGTTAGCTTTTAATACCAGTAATTCCATATCCATCATGCTATGACCAGGCATAAAAAAGTGTTTGTCCACAGGTAGATCCATTCTTTTTTCTCTTATTGTGTGGCGATGAGAATTCATCCTTGTTCTCAGTTTTTCCCGGTCTCCCCCACATACAGACCCCCAGTTGGACATTTCGTACAAATAATTAGGTACACCACATTAGATGTGATGCAGCTGAAAGTACCTGGGATCTTGTAGTCCTGATGGGAGTTGGGGATCTTTATCTTGTCCGTGGTCATTATAGATGGACAGGTTTTGCACTACTTCTGTTTGCAAGGAAAGGTTCCTGCAGCTGTTGGGGAGGACAGGGAGCTTCTGACAATGATGTTTCTTAGATTTGGGGGCTGCCTAAAACATAGTAGTGGGGGGTCTGGAAATATGGATTGTAATCGGGCATCTTTTTGTAGTAAAGGTTGTAGTTTCCGTGCAGCTCCCCTTAGCATCTCCAGATTTGGATTGTAGGTGACCACTAGAGGCACCCGGTTATTTTCTTCTTTAGCTTTGTAATGTAGCAGGTGATTCCTTGATATTCTGGTGGCTCTTGTAATTTGGTTCTCAATTGTTCTTGGATGGTAGCCCTGGTTCAAAATGGTCTTTCTGAGGCGAATAAGGTGTTCATCTCTATCCATAGAGTTGGAACATATACGATTGTATCTGATGGCTTGGCTGTAGACAATAGAGTTTTTTATGTGTTTTGGATGGAAACTGTCCCATTTAAGGTATGTTGGATGGTCGATTGGCTTCTGATACAGGGATGTCTCTATTTCATTGTTCTTTAGCTTAATGGTGGTGTCTAAAAAGTTAATTTCTTTGCTGGAGTAGTTAAGTGTTAAGTTGATGGTGGGATGAAATTGGTTGAACTGTTCATGGAACGTCTTTAGCTGTTGTTCAGACTCCGTCCAGATGATTAAAATGTCATCAATGTAGCGGTAGTAGGCCCGAGGCCTGATGGGACATGAGGACAAAAATTCGCTTTCAAGCTTGGCCATGAAAAGATTTGCATACTGTGGAGCCATTTTACTTCCCATCGCTGTGCCAGTCTCCTGAAGATATGTCTTGTTGTCAAATTCAAAGTAATTGTGGGTGAGGATGAATTTTGTGAGTTTCACCACAGAATCAGCATCATTCGCGGTGTTTCCCATGAAGACTTTGCAGGCTTTTAATCCATCCTGGTGTGGGATATTAGAGTACAAAGATTCCACATCCATGGTGGCCAGGATGGTTCCTTCTGGTAAGGGACCTATTGCTGCTAGTTTATTCAGTAGGTCAGTTGTGTCCTGAATGTAGCTGGGTGTATCCTTTACCAGGGGTTTAAGAATACCCTCTACCCATCCAGATACCTGCTCAGTAAGGGTGTCCACACATGAAATAATCGGCCTCCCTGGATTCCCAGCTTTGTGGATTTTGGGAAGCATGTAAAACGTCCCTGTTCTTGGACTTTCTGGTATCAGGTCATCAGCTCTTATGGATTTGTCAGACAGACAAGATACCAACTTGCTTAGTTCCTTGTAATAGTCCTGTGTAGGGTCCGACTCCAGTTTTCTGTAGTAGCGTGTGTCCGTAAGTTGTCTGTTTGCTTCCTTCATATAGTCTGATGTGTTCATCATGACTATTGCACCTCCCTTGTCAGCAGGTTTAATGATGATTTCTTTGTTGGTTTTCAGAGACTGTATGGCCTTTCTCTCCTGGGCACTGATGTTGGAGGCTTGTCTCTTGTTGGTGGCTATGATGGTGGATTTTATCAAATGTCTGAATGAGTCTATATATTTATCCAAATGAGGGTTACGTCCAGGTGGAGGTGTCCAATCTGACCTCTTCTTGATTGTTGGGATCCCTTTTCCTTCAGTCCGAGTGTTTTCTGAATCTTCTGTATCATTGAAGTATTCCCTCAGGCGCAGTCTCCTGAAAAAATGTTCCATATCACTGCAGAGTTCGGTTTTATCCAGGGCCTTAGTAGGACAAAATGAGAGTCCTCTAGAAAGCACAGCAAGCTCCACTTTGTTGGGTTTGTAATCTGAGAGATTGATGACACAGTTAGATGCTTTTGTGTCTGGAATGGAGTGGTTGTCAGAGTTGTTAGGTTTTGGTTTTGTTTTGTATCTGTTTGTATAGAGTCCGGAATGGAGGCGCAGTCTGTGTAGTTTCTTTTCCTTGTTTTGAATCAGAAAGGTCCGTAGTTTGTTATAGTATTGTTGTAATTTTTGCTCTGTGCTTTCTGTAAGTGTTTTCCTCAGAGTTTCAAATTGACCTTGGACTTTACTCCTTATGCTGTAGCAGACATGCAAAAGATGGTTCCTAAGTCTCTCAGACGTCCTGTGACAAAGGTTTTGTGCATAATGGGTATTGTAGGTGTGAAGAATTGGGTTTGTAATCCAGAGTCCTTTGGGAATAAGATTCTCCTTTTTGCATTTAGATAAGAAAAAAATGTCGCTGTCCATTTGTGCGCGTTTCTTCAGAAGTGGTTTTAGTTCCATAAAGATGCGGTACATTCTGGTATCCTCCATTTTGATATAGGAAAGATGTATATCTTCGTACCGTGTTAGCCAGTAGATAGAAAAATATTTAGACTTGAGAGTCCTCAGTGGTTGATACCTTTTAATGGCTAACTGAAAAGATGGTAACAAATTGCAAGCTTTCCAGACTACTCAGGTCTCTTCATCAGGCAAAGACTAAAACAAAAACTGAAGAATCACATATTTATACACAAGAGGACACAGGAATAATGCAATAGGTAAGACATGTGACGTGAAGAAGAACTGTCCTTATGGAAGAGGGATGAACATAAATATTGGAACAGTTCATAGATAAGGAGTGAGAGTTTTATTGCCCTCTGATTGGGGTCTGGTATTGTGTTTTGATGCCCCCATCTATGAGGTAATAATTCTGGAACGCTTCAACGGATCTTAGCAATTCTGAGAATGTTTTCTTGTGACAAATTGTACTTCATGTTAGTGGTAACATTTCTTTGATATAACTTGCGTTTATTTATGAAAAAAATGGAAATATGGCAAAAATTTTGAAAATTTCGCAATTTTCAAACTTTGAATTTTTATGCCTTTAAAGCAGAGAAATATGTCACACAAAATAGTTACTAAATAACATTTCCCACATGTCTACTTTACATCAGCACAATTTTGGAAACAATTTTTTTTGGTTACGATTTATAAGGGTTAAAAGTTGACCAGCGATTTCTCATTTTTACAACACTTTTTTTTTAGGGACCACATCACATTTGAAGTCACTTTGAGGGTCTATATTACAGAAAATGCCCAAAAGTGACACCATTCTAAAAACTGCACCCCTCAAGGTGCTCAAAACCACATTCAAGAAGTTAATTAACCCTACAGGTGCTTCACAGGAATTTTTGGAATGTTTAAAAAAAATGAACATTTAACTTTTTTTCACAAAATAATTACTTCAGATCCAATTTTTTTTATTTTACCAAGGGTAGCAGGAGAACTTGGACCCCAAAAGTTGTTGTGCAATTTGTCCTGAGTATGGTGATAACCCATATGTGGGGGAACCATTGTTTGGGCACACGGCAGAGCTCGGAAGGGAAGGAGCGCCGTTTGCAAAATTGGCTGGAGTTGAGATCGGATGCCATGTTGCGTTTGAAGAGCTCCTGATGCACCTAAACAGTAGAAACCCCCCATAAGTGACACCATTTTAGAAAGTAGACCCCTAATGAACTTATATAGATGTGTGGTAAGCACTTTGAACCCCCAAGTGCTTCACAGAAGTTTATAACGTAGAGCCGTAAAAAAAAAAAAAATCACAATTTTTCCACAAAAATGATCTTCTCGCCCCCAATTTCTTATTTTCCCAAGGGAAACAGGAGAAATTGGACCCAAAAGTTGTTGTGCAATTTGTCCTGAGTACGCTGATACCCTGTATGTGGGGGTGAACCACTATTTGGGTGCATGGCAGAGCTCGGAAGGGAAGGAGCACCGTTTGACTTTTTCAACGCAGAATTGGCTGGACGCCATGTCGTGTTTGGACAGCCCCTGATGTGCCTAAACAGTGGAAAGCTCCCAAAAATGACAACATTTTGGAAACGGTAACCCTCAAGGAACTTATCTAGATGTGTGGTAAGCACTTTGAACCCCCAAAGGCTTCACAGAAGTTTATAACGTAGAGCCATAAAATTCAAAAATCATATTTTTCCACAAAAATGATCTTTTCACCCCTAATTTTTATTTTTCCAAGGGTAACAAGACCATAAATTTATTGTGCAATTTGTCCTGAGTACGCTGATTCCCCATATGTGGGGGTAAACCACTGTTTGGGCGCATGGCAGAGCACGGAGGGGAAGGAGCGCAGTTTGACTTTTTCAATGAAAAATTGGCTGGAATTGAGATCGGACGCCATGTTGCATTTGGAGAGCCCCTGATGTGCCTGAACATTGGAAACTGTTGGAATAATGCATATTGCCTCCTCCTTCTCTTCCTGTGTTGTTGTAATGTTTTTCATGCTGCAGCCATAGCAGATATCAGGCTGATCACATTTCATGCTCTGTTGTAAGCTGTCTATACTGGATGTGAATAAATCTACATTCTCTGTTGCTGACTTTGGATGTTACGCTGGTTAATCCGCTGCTAACAGGTTATGGGCGCAGAGTTCCCAGAGTGCCCAGATTCCTAGAGTCCCAAAGATCTCCAGAACACAGAGAAAAGAAAAGAAAGAAAGACAGCAAAGATGGCCACCAGCAACAGCAACTCCATGAAGTTTACAGTACCAAGTCTCACTAACCAGAACTATCAATCCTGGAAATTCAAAGTGAAGATGCTGCTGATAAGGGAAGGTACGTGGAAATACACACAGGAGCCTAAACCTGACAAAGTACCACAGGAGTGGATAGAGATGGATCAGAAAGCACAGAGTACCATATCACTCAGCATAGATGATGATCAGATTATTCATGTGTGTAAATTTGATACTGCAAGAGAAATGTGGGAGCAGCTGCAAAAGGTACATGAGAGGATTAATTTAAGCAATAAACTCTATCTTATGAGAAAACTGTACCAGTCTAAGCTACAGAAAGGCCAGGATATGCAGGAGTATATCAGGAGTATTCTAGAGCTTGTAGAACGCTTGAGAGGCATTGGGGAAGATCTGAAGGACTTTCATGTAGCCGCATTACTGCTTAGTGGTCTTCTAGAGAGCTTTGACACGCTTGTGACCGCACTAGATGTGCGCCCAGATGATGAGCTTACTCTGGAGTATGTAAGAGGGAAGCTTATAGATAAATATAAATGGAAGGCAGAATGTATAAGCACCAAGACAGAGTCTGCTTTACAAACACAGAGTCTATATGATAACAGAAAGCACCTAAAAGAAACACGTGAATGTTTTGTTTGCAAGAAATCAGGACATTTGAAAGCCGACTGCAGAGTTTGGAAAGCTAGAATGAATCAGCTGAAAAAGCAAAACAGTCAGCAAAGGGTTAAGAGTGCTGTGTCTGGAGAAAATGATTCTGTGAATACTGAAATTGCATTTACTGTCAGTGCAAATACATCAAAGCATTAATGGTGTATAGACTCTGGAGCAACTAGTCACGTGACTAATAACAGAGACTTCTTTTCTAAGCTTAATCAAAATAAGTCAGAGAAAGTGATTATGGCTAATGGTCAGTACATGAGTTCAGAAGGCATAGGAGATGGTTATATTGATTGTCAAATCTCACCAACACAAAGCAGGAAGATCCCAGTAAAAGATGTGCTCTATGTGCATAGTCTTGAGAGTAATTTACTATCTGTGAAGAAACTCACAAAACAAAGAAATGAAGTTACATTTAAGCATGATAGCTGCATCATCTCAAAAGAGGGTCACACACTAGCAGAGGGAAAAATCACAGATGAACTTTATCAGCTGAAATGTAAAGAGTGTGTGTATACTGCTCAACAAGAAGAGCACAATAACTGTATTCATGTATGGCATAGGCGTCTGGCACACAGAGACCCAGAAGCAATAAGAAAGTTAGTACAGAAGCAACTAGCTGATGATATCACAATTGATCTATGTAACCAGACAATGAAGTGTACTAGCTGCATCAAAGGGAAAATGTCTAGAAAAGCTTTTCCTAAGAGAAGTACTACAAGAACAGAGCAGCCACTAGATTTAATACACACAGATGTCTGTGGTCCAATGAGCACTCAGACTCCTGGGAAGAAGAGATATTTTCTCACATTTATTGATGATCATTGAAGATATACAGTTGTCCATCTGCTTCACAGCAAGATAGAAGTTCCAGAGAAACTTGAAATATATCTAGCTGAGGTATATAATAAATTTGGAAGAATGCCAAAGATTCTACGTGCAGATAATGGGACTGAATATACAAGCAATGAGACACAGAGCATTCTAAAGAAAAATGGAATCCTATTTCAGACCACTGTACCGTACAACCCTGAGCAAAATGGTATTGCGGAAAGAAGGAACCGAACACTCTGTGAAAGTGCAAGAAGTATGTTATTTGATGCAAATCTGCATACAACATATTGGGGTGAGGCAATCATGACAGCTTGCTATCTTCAGAACAGACTACCAGGTAAAGCTACAGAGAAAACTCCATTTGAGCAATGGAACAGCAGAAAGCCAAAACTGCACCACATAAGAATATTCGGAAGTAAAGCATTTGTACATATTCCCAAAGAAAAGTGAACTAAGTGGGAATCTCACGCTAAAGAAGGTATCCTGGTAGGCTACAGTGAAACCCAGAAAGGTTATAGGATTCTACACCCAGAAACAAACAAGGTCACAATAAGCAGAGATGTAGTCATTGATGAGAACTTTGTATCACCCAAGTTTTGTGACATCACGCCAGTAGTCCAGCTGAAGTCACAATTACAAGACAACAACAAGGAGGATGTAGAAGTCTGGCTGGATTCTTCAACCACTGAAGAAACAACAGAAAAATCAGAAGAATCTGAAATCAGAAGATCGTCAAGATCAAACAAAGGTATACCAGCTAAACGTCTATCCTACATTGTCAAGACACTACCTGAGTCACAGCCGCAGTCATGGGATGAAATGCAAGGACTACCTATCCATGAAAGAACAAAGTGGATTGATGCCGCTAATGAGGAAATCAAGTCGCTTCATCAACTCCAAACTTGGAAACTCACCAAGCTACCACAGGGCAAAAAGGCAATCAAGTGCAAGTGGGTCTTTAAAACCAAATATGACTCTGAAGGTAAAGTCCACAGATTTAAAGCAAGGTTGGTCGCAAAAGGATATTCTCAAAAGTATGGCGAAGATTACGATGCTACATTTGCTCCAGTCGCTAAACAGACTACGTTCAGAGCTTTGTTAGCTGTAGCTGCTGTACAAAAGATGTATGTCAGACATTTGGATATAAAAACTGCTTTCTTAAATGGTGACATTGAGGAGGACGTATACATAACTCAACCTGAAGGTTATGTAAAAAGAGGTGAAGAGAATCTTGTTTGCAAACTACAAAAATCTCTCTATGGTCTTAAGCAATCAGCAAGAGCATGGAACATCAAGATGAATAAAGTCTTGTTGGAAGAAGGATTTAAAAGAGGTCAAGCAGATCCATGCTTATACACAAAATATACAGATGGAAAGTGGATGTATATTCTCTTATATGTGGACGATGTGATTGTAGTTCATCAAGAAGACGCAGAAATTGGAAAAATGACTGAAATTCTGAATCAGCATTTTGAAACAAAAGACCTTGGAAGTGTGACATATTATCTAGGAATCCAAATCCAGAGAGAGGAAGATGGGAGTTTTCTTCTAAACGAAAGTGCAAAAATTTATTCGATTCTGAATCAATTTGGAATGTCAGGGGCCAAAGGTATATCAACCCCAATGGAACCATCCTACCTGAAGCTGGAAGAAGAAGATGACCTGTTGCCTAACAATGAGAAATATCGTCAGGCAGTGGGGGCACTTCTGTACATATCAACTATGACTCGACCGGATATCACAACAACAGTTGGAATCCTTTGCAGATATGTGGAAAAACCGCGCCAAAGAGACTGGAATGCTGTTAAAAGACTTCTGCGATATTTGAAAGAAACGCAAGATGTAAATTTAAAACTATCTGCAGCGGGAGATCTAGAACTTACCGGCTATGTAGATGCGGATTGGGCTGGTGATTCGCGTGATCCTAAATCCACAAGCGGATACTTGTTTAAAGTTGGAGAAAGTTCAATTTCCTGGTCTAGTAGGAAACAAGTGTCTGTTGCCTTGTCATCCACAGAAGCGGAGTATGTGTCCGCAGCCTATGCAAGCCAGGAGGTCGTTTGGCTAGGACAATTGATGGACGATCTTGGCAAACCGTCAACTCAGCCGACGGTGACTTATGAGGACAACCAAGGATGCATTAAACTTGCATGCAGTGAAAAGATCAGTGCTAGAACCAAGCACATTGACGTCAGACACCATCATCTACGTGATTTGATAGATCGTGGCATAATTCAGTTTGTCTATTGTGAAACTGATAAGATGCTAGCTGACATTATGACAAAGCCATTGCCACGAGCCAGGTTCCAAGAATTGAGAACCACAATGGGAATAAGAGGATAAGTCGTTGTTGAGTGGGGGTGTTGGAATAATGCATATTGATTTGTATGTATTGCAACAACTACTACTGTACTGTTTAATATGTTGTGCATATTGTGAGGTTGTTAACAAAGTTTTGTAAAAAAAAAAAACCCTCACTCACAGACAGGATGCCTCCTCCTTCTCTTCCTGTGTTGTTGTAATGTTTTTCATACTGCAGCCATAGCAGATATCAGGCTGATCACATTTCATGCTGTGTTGTAAGCTGTCTATACTGGATGTGAATAAATCTACATTCTCTGTTGCTGACTCCGGATGTTACGCTGGTTAATCCGCTGCTAACAGAAACCCCCACAAGTGACCCCATTTTGGAAACTAGACCTCCCAAGGAACTTTTCTTGATGTGTGGTGAGAACTTTGAACCCCAAGTGTTTCACATTTTTTCTACAAACATGATCTTTTAGTCCCCAATCAATTTTTTATTTTCCCAAGGGTAACAGTAGAAATTGGACCGCAAAATTTGTTGTCCAATTTGTCCTGAGTGCGCTGATACCCCATATGTGGGAGAAAACTACTGTATGGGCACACGTCGGGGATCGGAAGGGAAGTAGTGACGTTTTGGAATGCAGTCTTTGATAGAATGGTCTGTGGGCATCATGTCACGTTTGGAGAGTCCCTGATGTGCCTAAACAATGGAAACCCTCACAAGTGACCCCATTTTGAAAACTAGACCTCCCCAAGGAACTTATCTAGATGTGTGGGGAGAACTTTGAACCCCCAACTGCTTCACAGAAATTTATAACGTAGAGCTATAAAAATAAAAAATCATATCAATCTTATCAATGGTTCATTTAGTCCTGACCCGAGGAGTGATCCGGGTCAGGACTAAATGGACCATTGATAAGTCGGCCGTCGGGCCAGTGTGTCAGTTTACGGGTCCTAGGAGCCAAGGGGCCAGGGTCAGTCAGACCGACATTAAAAGAACTTGAACTCTTGTTCTGGGGCTCCAACCGAGTGGAGCCGAGGTCATGATTGACCCAAAAAAAGTGTTGAATTGAGACTGAATTTATTTTATTGATGTTTTACACATGCTGTTTTACAATCTACAGATGACGCCATGGTCGGGGACGACCATAGTTTAGGAGGAAGGAGTGTAAGGAGGTGGCCGGGACCCTCGACTGCCTTCACTCTCCTATGGACACTGTGCACATGTAACACGTGCGGCACCTTATTATCTGTTACTATAAACGTAATATGCGGTTTAATTAATGTTCCTGTAATGTACAATGTATTGTCCTATGGTGTGACATTCACTTTGTATTAAATGTATTACTTAGCTTAGGGATAGAATGTTAAGGGTTAACATTTGGGAGGAGTTAAAATGGGGATGGTGCAGTGCTTCAGGGACTTAGGGAAGGGATTTCCTTTATAGGCAGCAGTGCCCGGGCAGGCTTGCCCAGGGCAGGACATGCACCGTAGTGAAGACAGAGAATTCCCCGATCGTGGGAATAAAAGCTGCCCCAAGTGGACGGGCATCGTGGACGGACCTTGACTTAGCGGGATCGACCCCAGGAGAAAGTTGTGGTTCGGGACCAGGATAGAGGCCAGTGTCATGCCATATACAGGAGCTTCAGGGAAAGTACAGGAAACATTTTCTTGTTTGCACCGTGTTAAGTAAAGTTATCACTGTTGGAACAGAACTGTGGCCTGTGGTCTTTTCCTAAGATCTGATTCCCTACAACCGAAGTGAATGTGTGATTTATGTATCTGACTATACCGCAGGACTAGGATTTCACTTGTCTTTTTATGTGCAAGGTGCCAGGGTGCTCGCTGACTATGCCCTAGTGGACTCACCCACAACTACCACCCTGTGCCACCTTGTTACATTGGAAAACCTAATTTTTCCATCTTCTCCATTGTTTGAGTCGGCATATATCAGACTGCACTCTGATGACATTCGAATACAGTCTGATGATTTGCATGCACCCACAGATTTGTATAGGTTTGCTCACACTTGCATAAAAAAATCGGTTTCATTCTCATCTGGGAGTGCTATCCATGTGCAGTCCATATGCAATCCGATGTTTTTTTCGGTAACTGTTAATCATTTGCAGGACCATTTACAGTTTCTTATGATACAGAATTGTAATATATCTGTAAAAATCGAATACCATACTGTCAGTCCATATAGCATGCAAATTTTTTTCCACCCATCAGATGTTGGAGTGAAATTGCAGCATACTAAGATTTTTTTTCTCATACTGAATATAGCTAAGAAAAAATCTGAAAATCTGCACTACTCATTGAATAACATTTTTTTATCATATTGCACTCCTCTGATTTATACGCTAGTGCGAGTGAACCCTACGGGTGCGCTATCCAATATACATTGCCAATCGCAGCATGCATCGATTTTTTTTTTGTCATGCCAACTTGACACTAGTCAGCTGCTACATAGTGCTACATTGGAGAGAGTCAAAATTGTTGGTACCCCTCGTTTAATGACAGAAAAACCCACAATGGTGACAGAAATAATTTGAATCTGACAAAGGTAATAATAAAGGAGCTGAGGCATCAACAATTTTGACCAGGTGTGTACGCTGGCTACTTGCCAATGTAAGCGAATTCTAAAAGGGTTTTTCTGGGATATATTTTCCCCCATAATGTTGCAGATGTAGAAAATAACAAACTCACCTGTACTTATGTTTACAAGGTCCAGCTCTGCCTTCATCCTTTGTTGACTGGCTGCAGCATTGATATCTGACTATGGTGCATGTTACTTGCTTTAAAAAAATATGATTTTACAATATTCTTTTAGGATATGGAATTGTAATATATGCCAACTTGTGGCCATCTAGTGGTAGTGATATAGTTTGCAGACTGTCAAGAATGTTAATAATGTATTACATTTCTATTGTATTTTTGATCCATAGCAAAATTTGTAAAGAGGTGGACAAATCTGTATCAGAGAAAACATACAGCGCCTTGAAAAAGTAATCGTACCCCACAAAATTTTCCATACTTTTTCATGTTATACACAAAAACTTAACTGTATTTTTGGGAGATTTTATTAATATGCCAAGGCATAGTAGAAAATCAAATCGTAAAACTGGAGAGACAAAAAGTGCAAATAGGGTCTTATCTGATAACCAAGGGGTATAAAATGTTATAGGTACGCTCACCTGATTGGGTTGTAACAGTCACAACTCCTACAGAAGCATGTAAAGGCTGCAGCAGGACCATCAAGGAGATATGTTGCAATAAATGAGAAATACGGTGGTTCAGAATCTGCGCTGCCCAAAGTTCAAAGATACGATCACACAGGAAGGTGAAGCATTAATGCAATTTATTATGTCAAGGCGTTTCAAGGTTTTCATACCTCTTCATCAGGACCAAACCACATGAAGAGGTTTAAAAACCTTGAAACCCGTTGACATAATAAATCACATTCACTCTTCACCTTTGCGTGTGATTGTATCTTTGAACCTTGGGCAGAGCGGACACTGAACCACTGTATTCCTTATATTGCAAGACATAGCAGCAAGTATTTGTGAAGTTTAAAGAAAATGAAGCATAGTTTTCTAAATATTTTAAAGACATAAATCTGAAAATTGTGACTTCCATTTGTATTTAACCCCTGTAAGTCAATACTTTGTAGGACCACCTTTCTCTGCAATTACTGATGAAAGTCTTTTGGTGTGTGTCTCTACCAGCTTTGCTCATCTAGAGAATTAAATTACATTTTTGCCCATTCTTCTTTGCAAACTAACTCTAGTTCAGTGAGATTGGATACTGAACATCTGTGAACAGCAATTTTCAAGTGTTGCCACAGATTCTCAATTGTATTTTTGTCTGGACCATTTGAAAACATGAAAATGCTTAGGCCTAAATTATTCCATGGTAGCTCTGGCAGTATATTTAGAGTGAGTATTCTGCTGGAAACTGAACCTATACCCCAGTCTCAATTTTTTTTGCAGTCTCTAACAGATTTTTCTTCAGGATTTCCCTCTACTTAGCTCAGTCCATCTTCCCATCAACTTTAACCCCTTTCTGACATCTGACGTACTATCCCGTCCAGGTGACTCGGGCCCGTATGACCGTGGACGGGATAGTACGTCACATGTGATCAGCCGCGCTCACGGGGGGAGTGCAGCTGATCGTGGCCGGGTGTCAACTGATTATCACAGCTGACACCGGGAACTTTAACACCCGGCACACTGCGATCAAACATGATTGCAGTGTTCCGGCTGCATAGGAAAGCCTCGTGCAGGCAGGGGGCTCCCTGCGTGCTTCCTTGAGACCCTCAGAACATCGCAATGTGATCGCATTACTCCGAGGGACTCCTCCCTGCAGGCCCCTGAAACCAAGATGGCCGCGGGGTTCTCCCGGGTCCTGCAGGTAGGTTGCTTCTCAGCGCCTGCTGAGAGCAGGCGCTGAGAAGCCTCCTGCATTGCCTGACAGATCGCTGATCTGCAAAGTACCAGATCAGCGATCTGACATTATATAGTAATGTTCCACCCTGGTACAAAGTAAAAAAGTATATAAAAAAAAAAAGTAGCCTGTTTAAAAATAATTTAAAAAAAATCCTAAATAGAGAAAAAAGAAAACATATTCCCCAATAAATTCATTTCTTTATGTAAATAAAAAAACAAAAAAAGTACACATATTTAGCATCGCTGTGTCCGTAACGACCCGCCCTATAAAACTGTCTCAATAGTTAACCCCTTTAGTGAACCCCTTAAAAAAAATCAATGCTTTATCATCATACCGCCAGACAAAAAGTGGAATAACATGCGATCAAAAACATGGATATAAATAAACATGGCACCCCTGAAAATGTCATCTTGTCCCGCAAAAAACGAGGCACTATACAGCATCATCAGCAAAAAAATAAAAAAGTTATAGCTCGCAGACTAAAGTGATGCAAAGTAATTATTTTTTATATAAAATTGTTTTTATTGTATAAAAGCGCCAAAACATAAAAAATGATATAAATAAGGTATCGCTGTAATCGTACTGACCCGAAGAATAAAACCGCTTTATCAATTTTACCACTCGCAGAACTATATAAAGGCCCCGCAAAAGAAATTCATGAATTGCTGGTTTTCGTTCATTCTGCCTCCCAAAAATCATAATAAAAAACAATCAAAAAATGTCATATGCCCGAAAAAGGTACCAATGAAAACGCCAATTCGTTCCGCAAAAAATAAGACCTCACATGACTCTGTGGGCCAAAATATGGAAAAATTATAGCTCTCAAAATGTAATGATGCAAAAACTATTTTTTGCAATAAAAAGCGTGTTTTAGCGTCTGACAGCCGCCAAACATAAAAACCCGCTATAAAAACCCACTATAAACAGTAAATGAAACCCCCATTTACCACCCCCTTAGTTAGGGAAAAATAATAAAATAAAAAAAATGTATTTATTTCCATTTTCCCATTAGGTTTAGCGTTAGGGTTAGGGCTAGGGTTAGGTTTGGGATTAAGGTTAAGGCTAGGGTTAGGGTTGGGATTAGGGTTAGGGGTGTGTTGGGGTTAGGGTTGGAGTTAGAATTGGGGGTTTCCACTGTTTAGGCACATCAGGGGCTCTCCAAACCGCGACATGGCATCTGATCTCAATTCCAGCCAATTCTGTGTTGAAACATTCAAATGGTGCTCCTTCTCTTCCAAGCTCTGCCATGTGCCAAAACAGTGATTTACCCTCACATATGGGATATCAGTGTACTCAGGACAAATTGCACAATTACTCTTGGGGTGAAATTTCTTCTGTTACCCTTTGGAAAATAAAAAAATTGAGGGCGAAAATATAATTATTGTGGAAAAAATGATTTTTTATTTTTATGGCTCTACGTTATAAACTTCTGTGAAACACTTGAGGGTTCAAAGTTCTCACCACACATCTAGATAAGTTCCTTTGGGGGTCTAGTTTCCAAAATGAGGTCACTTGTGGGGGGTTTCCACTCTTTAGGCACATCAGTGGCTCTCAAAACATGACATGTCGTCCGATCTCAATTCCAGCCAATTTTGCGTTGAAAAAGTCAAACGGCGCACCTTCTCTTCTGAGCCATGCGTCGAAACAGTGGTTTCCCCCACATATGGGTTATCAGCATACTCAGGACAAATTTCACAATGACTTTTGGGGTCCAATTTCTCCTGTTACCCTTGGGAAAATAAAAAAATTTGGACCTGAAATAATTTTTTTAACTTTCAAAAAATTCCTATGAAGCACCTGAAGGGTTAATAAACTTCTTGAATGTGATTTTGAGCACCTTGATGGGTGCAGTTTTTAGAATGTTATCACTTATGGGAATTTTCTATCATACAGTACAGACCAAAAGTTTGGACACACCTCATTCAAAGATTCTTCTGTATTTTCATGAATATGAAAATTGTAGAATCACACTGAAGGCATCAAAACTATGAATTAACACATGTGGAATTATACATTACACTTTACAAAAAAGTGTGAAACAACTGAAAATATGTCTTGAATTCTAGGTTCTTCAAAGTAGCCACCTTTTGCTTTGATTACTGCTTTGCACGTAGAACAGGTGAACGGATGGACTCTACATGCCTGGTTCCCACCGTGAAGCATGGAGGAGGAGGTGTGATGGTGTGGGGGTGCTTTGCTGGTGACACCGTTGGGGATTTATTCAAAATTGAAGCGGTGAGCGGTCCAGCTCACCCCAAACCATCTCGATTGGTTTCAGGTCTGGTGATTGTGGAGGCCAAGTCATCTGGCGTAGCACCCCAACACTCTCCTTCTTGGTCAAAAAGCCCTTACACAGCCTGGAGGTGTGTTTGGGGTCATTGTCCTGTTGAAAAAAAAATGATGGTCCAACTAAAAGCAAACTGGATGGAATAGCATGCTGTTGCAAGATGCTGTGGTAGCCATGCTGATTAAGTATGCCTTCTATTTTTAATAAATCCCCAACAGTGTCACCAGCAAAGCACCCCCACACCATCACACCATCTCCTCCATGCTTCACGGTGGGAACCAGGCAAGTAGAGTCAATCCGTTCACCTTTTCTGCGTGCAAAGCAGTAATCAAAGCAAAAGGTGGCTACTTTGAAGAACCTAGAATATAAGACATATTTTCATTTGTTTCACACTTTTTTGTTAAGTGTATTGTATAATTCCTGTTAGGGTCTGCGGAACGCACCAAATATATGAAGTAGAGAGGTGCGTTCGCAGCCCGGGGTCCACCGTGCAGGCGGAACCTGCTGCTAGTAAAATGGCGAAAGTAGCGAACTCTGTTATCCCGCAGAGTCGCTAAAATAAACGCCGTAGCGCGTTGTGGCAGTAAGTGCGAACTCTGTTAATACCCAGAGCCACTAACGGAAATGCCACAGCGCTATATGGCGATAGGTGCGAACTCACTTAGCTTCAGTGAGCCGCAAAGTAAAACGCTAGGGCGCTGTCTAGCGTCGAAAGCAAACCCTGTTACGTCACAGGGCCGCTGAGGAAAAGTGCTGTGTCCTGTCAGGCTCTCAGGTACACAGTTAAGTGCTAAGCGTACATAACGCGTGATCATGTGCTAATGTCCTCGCGGGAGTCACCCGCAATCTATGGCGTCTGAACGCCAGACCCTGAATACGGCAATCAAAACTCCTCACCGGTTACGCCGGTAATCTAGGGCATCTAGGACACCGACCCTGGCCAGTTACCATACCAAACTCCTCACCGATTAAGTTGGTATTCTAGTGGCTTATTTCAGCCGGGTCCCTAACCACACATACGCATGATCACACTGGCGCATAGCATACAATGGTTGATATTAGCGCATGGCGGCCCAGCCATGCTACCCTTTTATAGCAACAGCTACAGGACCTTCCAGGAACAAGGACCAATGAGAAGCTGTTACAAACACACGTAGCTACATGACCTTCCTGGCGGACCAATAGGAGCCGCTGCAGCACCTGAACATGTGACCCCTGATCTCCAATGAGAGATCTCACTCTGGGCATGCTCAGATGGGAAAACGCAGGACTTTGTCTCAAAGAAGGCTGCTCCAGCACTGGCTATAATAGCAGATCCAGGAAAGGCAGCAGCAAGTCACTGCACAGTAGAGGAGCGGGCAAGACGCCTGGACCGACGTCTCTGCCGAGCAGGCTCCACTGCGGCCGGAGATAAATGGGAGACCGCAGCGGGACGGGTTCGAGACTCCCCTTGTGCAGCAGCGGGAGCTCGAACCCTAACATTACCCCCCCTCCTAAGGCCCCCCTTCTCTGGGCCTCGCTGCGTTCAAAGGCAGCGATGAGCTGCGGAGCGTGAACATGCTCGGCAGGCTCCCAGGACCTATCCTCAGGCCCATAACCCCTCCAATCCACCAAATAAAATTTTTTGCCTAGTACCACCTTGCACCCAACAATGGCATTCACCTCGTAGTCGTCCGAAGATGAACCTGACGTCCCGGCAGATGACTCAGGCAACCGGGAGATGACCACGGGTTTTAGGAGGGATACATGGAAGGTGTCGGAGATACCAAGGCGAGGCGGAAGGGCCAAACGGTAAACCACAGGGTTCACCTGCTCGAGAACCTTGAAGGGACCCAAATAGCGGGGTGCCAATTTAGTGGATTCCACCAGTAGCCTGATGTTTCGGGCGGAGAGCCACACTAGGTCGCCAGGAGAAAATGTCGGAGCGGGACGCTGATGAGCATCGGCAGAAGACCTCATCCTTTCCTTGGAAGCCTGAATGGCATCCTGGGTGCGGTCCCATATGTCCCGTGCTTCCACAGCCCAGTCTGCCACCCTGGAGTCAGCGGAAGCAACGGGCATGGGCACCGGTACCCGCGGATGCTGGCTGTAATTTAAGAGGAATGGGGTCTGTCCGGTGGAGTCAGCCACAGCATTGTTTAGCGCAAACTCCGCCCACGGAAGCAGAGATGCCCAGTCATCCTGCCTGGCAGAGACAAAATGTCGCAAGTAGGTGACCAAGGTCTGGTTGGCCCTCTCTACCAACCCATTCGTCTGGGGATGATATGCAGAGGAGAGGTTCAATTCAATGCAGAGTAGATGACACAACTCTCTCCAGAACCGAGACGCAAATTGGGGACCTCGATCGCTGACAATCTTGTCTGGCATACCGTGTAGACGGAAGATGTGTCTAATAAATAATGCTGCCAAGGCCCGTGCGGAAGGTAACCGTGGTAGCGGCACTAAGTGCACCATTTTGGAGAAGTGGTCGGTGATCACCCAAATGATAGTGCAACCCCGAGACTTGGGTAAGCCCACCACAAAGTCCATCCCGACCATCTCCCAGGGCCTGTCTGCCACCGGCAAAGGAAAAAGTAACCCAGCTGGCCGTTGTCGAGGGGACTTGTTCCTGGCACAGGAGACACACGCCTGAACATACTCCCTGACGTCACGGACCATATGTGGCCACCAGTATGTCCTCGCGAATAGCTCAGTTGTCCTCTTTGCCCCAAAGTGTCCACCCACCCTGGACGAGTGTGCCCAAGAGAGTACCTCCGGTCGCAAATTAGTGGGCACAAAAGTCTTGCCCGGAGGCACAGACTCTAGCGAAACCGGGGCTACAGTTCTCAGGCTATCTTCAGGGACAATAAGCAGAGGCTCCTCATCCTCCTCCTCTGATGACACTAAGGAGCGAGAGAGAGCGTCGGCCCATACATTCTTCTCACCGGAGAGAAAATGGAGGGTGAAATGGAACCGAGAGAAGAATAGGGACCATCTGGCCTGGCGAGAATTTAGCCGCTGAGCCGTTTGCAAATATACCAAGTTCTTGTGGTCGGTGAAGACTTGGAAGGGAAAACGAGCTCCCTCCAGAAGATGTCTCCACTCTGAGAAGGCCAATTTCATAGCCAGCAACTCCCTGTCCCCGATGGAATAATTCCTCTCTGCTGGTGTAAAGGTCTTAGAAAAGAAGAAGCAGGGATGCTTCCGACCTTGAGCATCCTTTTGATATAGGACTGCTCCAGCACCAACAGAAGAGGCGTCCACCTCTAAAACAAACGGTTTATCAACATCAGGGCGATGTAATATGGGAGCACTGGCAAAATGCGACTTGATGGAAGAGAACGCCTTGGAGACCTCCTCAGACCACAACTTGGGATTTGCTCCCTTCTTGGTGAGGGCTACCAAGGGAGCTACCAAAGTCGAGAAATGGGGAATGAACTGGCGATAATAATTAATGAACCCCATAAAGCGCTGCACCGCTTTAAGAGAATGGGGTTCTTGCCAGTCCATTACAGTCTGTAGTTTGGCAGGATCCATAGCCAATCCCTGGGCAGAGATGATATAGCCCAGAAAAGGTAAGGACACCTGCTCAAACACACATTTCTCCAGCTTGGCATAGAGGGAGTTTGCCCGTAAGAGGTCGAAGACTTTGTTGACATCCCTCCGGTGAGAGTCTATATCTGGTGAAAAGATGAGAATATCATCCAGATAGACTACCACAGAGGTGGAGAGCATATCCCGGAAGATATCATTGACAAAGTCTTGGAAAACAGCGGGAGCATTACAGAGCCCGAAGGGCATCACCAGGTATTCGTAATGCCCATCCCTGGTATTAAAAGCTGTCTTCCACTCGTCCCCCTCACGGATGCTTATTAGGTTATAGGCACCACGTAGATCAAGCTTGGTAAATACTCTTGCTCCTCGGAGCCTATCAAAGAGCTCAGAGATTAGGGGCAATGGGTACTTATTCTTGACGGTGATGGCGTTAAGACCCCTGTAGTCAATGCATGGACGTAATTCTCTGTTCTTCTTTTGCACAAAGAAGAACCCTGCCCCTGCTGGTGACACCGACTTCCTAATGAACCCTGTTGTGAATGGGTTTGAGATGAGTTCTGAGCGGAGGCTCCCTCTGGTGGTTACAGGCGGTGCTGGTCTGTCCAGTGAAGATTGTGAGGACTGGGAATCATGTGTTACTGACTGGTCTTATATAAGGGAGTCACCTTCCCATCAGGGTTGCCGGTGATCAATTGTTCTGGTCTGAATCCTTTATTCCAGTTTCCCTTGTAGCCTGCTGTGTCGTGTCTGCATCTCCTGCTAACAGATAAGACTTTTTCTTCTTTTGTGTTTGTGCTATATTTTTGCATTTTGTCCTGCACTTCTGTGGGGGCCTTCAGGGTCCCCTCCGGGGGCTTCTGCCCTCTCAGTTTTGTTCAGCCACTGATGTTTGTACTTTTGCTTTTTCCAGTTTTTTCAGTGGCTGCTGTTTTGATTTTGTTACACCAGAGAACTAATTTAGGTGGAAGAGGTCGTGTGATCTCAGGTGTTTTTGAAATTAGTAGAGTTGGTGCCTTTCAGGGTTTTCTGGGATTGCAGTAAGTACCCTTCCTATCCTTTTCTATTTAGTTAGTTTGGGCCCCAGCGTTTGCTCATACTATTTTCTTTCTGTGTCAGTATTTCATCTTGTCTAACCGCCATTACATGTTTGGGGGCTTTCTATTATCTTTGGGGTTCTGCTCCGGGGCAGATAGCTTTCCTATTTCTATCTTTAGGTGTAGTTAGTTTCTCAGGCTGTGACGAGGCTTCTAGGACCAACGTAGGAACGCTCCACGGCTGCCTCTAGTTGTGGTGGTTAGTCAGGGTACTGCAATCTCATAGATTCCAACTGCTCTGGTGTATTGCCTTTTTTACCTGCACTCCTCAGCTACCGAAACATAACAGTATCACCGGCCTAAAAATTGAAAATTGTATGGTACTCACAGAAGGGAAAAAATATTGTGAAAGAAAAAAGGTTGTCAGAGTTGTCAGAGATATTTTTCTGTTTGTTGCATTTTTTTTTTTCCCCTCTGTATCTCTGGGTGCTGGGGAGGATCTTTTCTCTCAATGGAGTTTGCACAGTTGTCTGGCCGTGTGGATCAGCTTGCCACTGAGGTTTGGAGTATTGCTATCTATCTTGCTGGGTTGCCTGTTGTGGAACCTAGGATTCCCATGCCAGATTTGTTTTTAGGGGATCGAGCTAAGTTTCAGAATTTCAAAAATAATTGTAAATTGTTTTTTGCCTTAAAATCTAAGTCCTCAGGGAACGCAGCGCAGCAGGTTCAAATTATCATCTCTCTCCTGCGCGGCGATCCTCAGGATTGGGCTTTTTCCCTGATACCTGCGGATCCTGTTTTGAGTGATGTTGATACATTTTTTCAGGCCTTGGGGTTATTGTACGATGAGCCTAATGTCACTGATCAAGCTGAAAAAGCCTTGTTGGCATTAAATCAGGGGCTTGATGACGCTGAGTTATTCTGTCAGAGATTCCGTAGGTGGGCAGTCCTGACCAAATGGAATGACGACGCTTTGGCAGCCCTTTTCCAGAAGGGTCTGTCAGATAATGTAAAGGATGTTATGGTGGGATTCCCTGTTCCCTCTGGTCTCAATGATTCTATGTCATTAGCGATTCAAATTGACAGACGTTTGCGTGAGCGGAGAAGTATGCGTGGAATGGTGTTGCCTTGTGAACCAGCTTCTGAACCCATGCAGTGTGATAGAGTGGTGTCTGGGGCACAGCGTCATGAGTTTCGAAAGCGCAATGGGTTATGTTTCTACTGTGGTGATGCCTCTCATGCTATTTCAGTCTGCCCTAAGCGGGGAAGACGTTTTGCACGCTCAGTTGTCTTGGGTAGTGTTCAGACTAAGTTTTTATTAACTGTCACTCTGATATGCTCTCTGTCCTCATTTTCTGCTCAGGCTTTCGTTGATTCTGGAGCAGCTATTAATCTGATGGATTATGATTTTGCTAAACGTTGTGGATTTCCCTTGATACCCCTACAGAAGTCTATTCCCTACTGGGGATCGATTCTACCCCTTTGGCTGAGAATAAACCCCAGTTTTCTACTCAGGTGATAATGATGGTTGAACCTGATCACCAGGAGTGCTGCAAATTTTTGGTTCTGTATAATCTGCATGACATTATTGTGCTGGGTTTTCCTTGGTTACAGTCTCATAATCCTGTTTTGGATTGGAAATCTGTGTCTGTAACCAGTTGGGGCTGCCAATGTGTTAATACCAACACTCCTGTTTTTTCTGCCTCCCCCTGTTGTGAATGTGTTTGAGATGAGTTCTGAGCAGAGGCTCCCTCTGGTGGTTACAAGCGGTACTAGTGAGGATTGTGAGGACTGGGAATCAGGTGTTACTGATTGGTCTTATGTAAGGGAGTCATTTTCCCATCAGGGTTGCCGGTGATCAATTGTTCTGGTCTGAATCCTTCTTTCCAGTTTCCCTTGTAGCCTGCTGTGTCGTGTCTGCATTTCCTGCTATCAGATAAGACAATTTCTTATTTTGTGTTTTTGCTATATTTTTGCATTTTTTACCTGCACTCCTCAGCTACGGTAACATATCAGTATCACCGGCCATAAAAATTGTATGGTACTCACAGAAGGGAAAAAAATATTTGAAGGAAGAAAAGTTGTCAGAGATATTTTTCTGTTTGTTGCATTTTTTTTTTTTTTCCCTCTGTATCTCTGGGTGCTGGGGAGGATCTTTTCTCCCAATGGAGTTTGCACAGTTGTCTGGCCGTGTGGATCAGCTTGCCACTGAGGTTCAGAGTATTGCTGCATATCTTGCTGGGTTGCCTGTTGTGGAACCTAGGATCCCCATGCCAGATTTGTTTTTAGGGGATCGAGCTAAGTTTCAGAATTTCAAAAATAATTGTAAATTGTTTCTTGCCTTAAAATCTAAGTCCTCAGGAAACGCAGCGCAGCAGGTTCAAATTATCATCTCTTTCCTGCGCGGCGATCCTCAGGATTGGGCTTTTTCCCTGATACCTGGGGATCCTGTTTTGAGTGATGTTGATGCATTTTTTCAGGCCTTGGGGTTATTGTACGATGAGCCTAATGTCACTGATCAAGCTGAAAAAGCCTTGTTGGCATTAAATCAGGGGCTTGATGACGCTGAGTTATACTGTCAGAGATTCCGTAGGTGGGCAGTCCTGACCAAGTGGAATGACGACGCTTTGGCGGCCCTTTTCCGGAAGGGTCTGTCGGATAATGTAAAGGATGTTATGGTGGGATTCCCTGTCCCCTCTGGTCTCAATGATTCTATGTCATTAGCGATTCAAATTGACAGACGTTTGCGTGAGCGGAGAAGTATGCGTGGAGTGGTGTTGCCTTGTGAGCCAGCTGCTGAGCCCATGCAGTGTGATGGAGTGGTGTCTGGGGCACAGCGTCATGAGTTTCGAAAGCGCAATGGGTTATGTTTCTACTGTGGTGATGCCGCTCATGCCATTTCAGTCTGCCCTAAGCGGGGAAGACATTTTGCACGCTCAGTTGTCTTGGGTAGTGTTCAGACTAAGTTTTTATTAACTGTCACTCTGATATGCTCTCTGTCCTCATTTTCTGCTCAGGCTTTCGTTGATTCTGGAGCAGCTATTAACCTGATGGATTATGATTTTGCTAAACGTTGTGGGTTTCCCTTGATACCCCTACAGAAGTCTATTCCTTTACTGGGGATCAATTCTACCCCTTTGGCTGAGAATAAACCCCAGTTTTCTACTCAGGTGATAATGAGGGTTGAACCTGATCACCAGGAGTGCTGCAAATTTTTGGTTCTATATAATCTGCATGACATTATAGTGCTGGGTTTCCCTTGGTTACAGTCTCATAATCCTGTTTTGGATTGGAAATCTGTGTCTGTAACCAGTTGGGGCTGCCAATGTGTTAATACCAACACTCCTGTTTTTTCTGCCTCCCCCAGGCTGAGGATGTTCCTGACTTTTTGTTTGATTTTTCTGATGTGTTTAGCGAAAGTAAATCTGCATCCTTGCCTCCCCATAGGAGCTATGACTGCGCTATTGAATTAGTGCCAGGTAGTAAATTCCCTAAAGGTCGCCTTTTTAACTTGTCTGTACCTGAACATGACGCTATGCGGTCTTATATCAAGGAATCATTGGAGAAGGGTCATATCAGACCATCCTCTTCACCCTTAGGTGCCGGTTTTTTCTTTGTGGCCAAAAAAGATGGTTCATTAAGGCCGTGTATTGATTATCGTCTCTTGAACAATATTACTGTGAAATATCAATACCCGTTACCCTTGATTTCTGACCTGTTTTCCAGGGTGAAAAACGCTACTTGGTTTACCAAGCTTGACCTCAGGGGGGCGTATAACCTTATTCGCATTAAGCACGGGGATGAATGGAAGACGGCATTTAACACCCCTGAAGGGCATTTTGAGTACCTTGTGATGCCCTTTGGGCTCACTAATGCTCCTTCCGTCTTCCAGTCCTTCATGAATGACATTTTCAGGGATTTTGTGGACAAGTTTCTGATTGTTTATTTGGATGATATCTTGATTTTTTCTAATGACTGGGACTCTCATGTGAAACATGTTCGAACTGTATTCCAGATTTTGAGAGAGAATGCTCTGTATGTGAAGGGATCAAAGTGTCTTTTTGGCGTACAGAAGATCTCATTTCTGGGATTCATTTTGTCCCCATCTGTTATTGAAATGGACCCGGTCAAGGTTCAGGCCATCTGTGATTGGGTCCAACCTACTTCATTAAAGGCTCTTCAGAGATTTTTGGGTTTTGCCAATTTTTATCGTAAATTTATTGGTAATTTCTCGGTTATTGTTAAACCATTAACTGATTTGACCAGAAAGGGTTCTGATGTGGTGAATTGGCCTCCTGAGGCAGTCTCTGCATTTCAGGAACTTAAGCAGAGATTCACTTCTGCTCCTGTTCTACGGCAGCCTGATGTTTCTCTGCCATTTCAGGTGGAGGTTGATGCCTCTGAAATTGGGGCAGGTGCCGTTTTGTCCCAAAAAGATCCAGAGACCTCTAAAAGTAACCCTTGTGCCTTTTTCTCTCGAAAATTTTCTACTGAACGTAATTATGACGTGGGTAATCGGGAGTTATTGGCCATGAAGTGGGCTTTTGAAGAGTGGAGACATTGGCTGGAGGGAGCCAAACATCAGGTGGTGGTCCTTACGGACCATAAGAATCTGGTCTATCTGGAATCTGCCAAGCGACTCAATCCTAGACAGGCCAGGTGGGCCTTGTTTTTCACACGTTTTAATTTTGTGGTTTCCTTTCTTCCTGGCACTAAGAATGTTAAGGCGGATGCCCTCTCGAGGAGTTTCCTTGCGGACTCTCCTGAGCTATCTGATCCCTCTGTTATTTTGAAGGAGGGTGTAGTTCTTTCCGCCATCTCGCCCAATTTGAGACTTGCTCTGGAGGGGTGTCAGGAGGATAGGCCCGAGCGCTGCCCTGTTGGAAAATTGTTTGTCCCGGACCAATGGAAAAAGAGTGTGATGTCTGAGATTCATTGTTCCGCATTGGCTGGGCATCCCGGAATTTTTGGTACCAGAGACTTGGTTAGTCGGTCCTTTTGGTGGCCTACCTTGTCTCGCGATGTCAGGGAATTTGTGCAGTCCTGCGGGACTTGCTCTCGCTCCAAGCCTTGCTCTCGCTCTAGTGGTTTGTTGATGCCATTGCCTGTGCCCAAGAGACCATGGACCCATATCTCTATGGATTTCATTTCCGATCTTCCTGTTTCTCAGAGAATGACCACCATCTGGGTAATTTGTGATAGGTTTTCCAAAATGATACATCTTGTGCCATTACCTAAGTTGCCTTCCTCCTCTGAATTGGTGCCGTTGTTCCTTCAGCACGTGGTTCGTTTACACGGCATTCCTGAGAACATTGTGTCTGACAGAGGAGTCCAGTTTGTTTCCAGATTTTGGAGGACTTTTTGTTCTAAACTGGGTGTTCAATTGTCTTTCTCCTCGGCATTTCATCCTCAGACCAATGGTCAAACTGAGAGAACAAACCAGACATTGGAGACTTATCTAAGATGCTTTGTGTCTGCTGATCAGGATGACTGGGTCTCTTTTTTGCCTTTGGCTGAGTTTGCTCTTAATAATAGGGCTAGCTCTGCCACTTTGATGTCTCCGTTTTTCTGTAATTCTGGGTTTCACCCTCGATTTTCTTCAGGACAGACGGAGGCTTCTGTCTGTCCAGGTGTTGACTCTGTTGTTGAGCGTATGCAGCAGATTTGGGACCAGGTAGTGGAGAGGTTGTCCCTCTCTCAGGAGAAGGCCCAGCGGTTTGCTAACCGGCATAGGACTGATGGTCCTCGGTTTAAAGTGGGGACTTGGTCTGGTTGTCCTCAAAGAATATTCCTATGAGAGTAGCATCTCCTAAATTTAAGCCTAGGTTCATTGGACCTTATAAGATCATGGAGATTATTAATCCTGTTTCTTTTCGTTTGCTTCTTCCAGGGACATTTAAGATCCATAAAGTGTTCCACAAGTCCTTGTTGAAGAGGTTTGTTGAGTCAGTGGTTCCTGCTGCTGTGCCTCCTGACCCTGTTTTGGTTGAGGGCAATCTGGAGTATGTGGTTGAGAAAATATTGGATTCTCGTTTTTCTAGACGAAGACTCCAGTGTTTGATTAAATGGAGAGGTTATGGTCAGGAAGACAATTCTTGGGTGTTTGCTTCGGACATCCATGCTAGGAGACTTATCCGTGCGTATCATAGAACTCATCCTGACCGACCTGGTTGCTCAAATGAGGGTTCGGTGACCCCTCCTCAAGGGGGGGGTACTGTTGTGAATGGGTTTGAGATGAATTCTGAGCGGAGGCTCCCTCTGGTGGTTACAGGCGGTGCTGGTCTGTCCAGTGAAGATTGTGAGGACTGGGAATCAGGTGTTACTGGCTGGTCTTATATAAGGGAGTCACCTTCCCATCAGGGTTGCCGGTGATCAATTGTTCTGGTCTGAATCCTTTATTCCAGTTTCCCTTGTAGCCTGCTGTGTCGTGTCTGCATCTCCTGCTAACAGATAAGACTTTTTCTTCTTTTGTGTTTGTGCTATATTTTTGCATTTTGTCCTGCACTTCTGTGGGGGCCTTCAGGGTCCCCTCCGGGGGCTTCTGCCCTCTCAGTTTTGTTCAGCCACTGATGTTTGTACTTTTGCTTTTTCCAGTTTTTTCAGTGGCTGCTGTTTTGATTTTGTTACACCAGAGAACTAATTTAGGTGGAAGAGGTCGTGTGATCTCAGGTGTTTTTGAAATTAGTAGAGTTGGTGCCTTACAGGGTTTTCTGGGATTGCAGTAAGTACCCTTCCTATCCTTTTCTATTTAGTTAGTTTGGGCCCCAGCGTTTGCTCATACTATTTTCTTTCTGTGTCAGTATTTCATCTTGTCTAACCGCCATTACATGTTTGGGGGCTTTCTATTATCTTTGGGGTTCTGCTCCGGGGCATATATCTTTCCTATTTCTATCTTTAGGTGTAGTTAGTTTCTCAGGCTGTGACGAGGCGTCTAGGACCAACGTAGGAACGCTCCACGGCTGCCTCTAGTTGTGGTGGTTAGTCAGGGTACTGCAATCTCATAGATTCCAACTGCTCTGGTGTATTGCCTTTTTTACCTGCACTCCTCAGCTACCGAAACATAACAGAACCCTCTTGCCAGATTCTCCTGAATGTACTGGGACATGGCCTCCGTTTCAGGGAGCGAGAGGGGTATACTCTCCCCCGAGGAGGTTCTGCTCCAAGCAAGAGATCAATAGGACAGTCGTAGGGGCGATGAGGTGGAAGAGTCTCCGCCGCCTTCTTGGAGAAAACGTCTGCATATGCCCAATAACACTGAGGAAGAGAAGTGAGATCTACGGGTATCTCTGTGGTGGTGACCTGAACGCACTCCCTAATACACCTGCCTCTACATGAATCACCCCAACCCAGTATCCTCCCAGAGGACCACTCAATATGGCGAGAGTGGTAACGGAGCCAAGGTACTCTTAGCAACACCTCGTCTATTCCCTCGGGCAGGACAAGAAAAGAAATACTCTCCTGATGGGACGGGGACATAGATAAAGTGAGAGGGATCGTCTGGTGGGTGATTTGGGAGGGCAGAGTTGATCCATTCACTACTCGCACAGTCACCGGTTGGGCGAGCATCACCAGAGGTATAGTGTGGCGGAGAGCAAATGCAGAGGACATGAAATTCCCTTCGGCTCCGGAATCCACACAGAGCTCAGCGGAGAGCGTGGATGGACCTACTGTAATTGTCCCTTTAAAGGACAACTTGGTGGAAAATGCTGCAGTGTCTAGTGAACCTCCTCCCAAGGTCACTAGACGCGACCGTTTTCCCGACCGCTGTGGACATTTGTTGGCATAGTGTCCTAACTGCTGGCAGATGTTACAGACCATGGGTACTCGAGAGGCCCGGGACTTAGGTCCCGCTCGAGAAACCTCCATGGCCTCATGGGAGTTGGGCGCCTGGCTGGAAGATTCCAGAGATCTGGCGAAGGTGGGAGCCAGCCGGAACCTCTGCCTACACTGGGACCGCTCCAACCTCCGCTCGTGAAAACGGAGGTCGATGCAGGTAGATATGGCGATAAGCTTCTCCAGTGTGGCGGGAATCTCCCTGGTAGCCAAAGCATCTTTAACATGATCAGCCAGTCATCGCCAGTAGTGTTGAGCGATACGATAATGCAAATATCGGCTATCGGCCGATATTAGCTCTATCGGCCTTTCGATAATTTGTTTCGATATTTTCGTCTTATTGAATACCGGAATCGGATTTGTCACTGTCACTGTGAGTGTCCGTCGGTCGGGTCTGTCAGGAGTCAGCGGCACTTACCTGGCAGAAGATCTCCGGCGGTCACGTCCTGGACTGCTTGATGGCTGCCATTATCTTCTGCCTGGCGGTCACATGCAGTTTTTCGCGATAACTGCAGTGACTGCAGGGTAATCCCGGCCGTAAAGCAGTCAGTCCGATGACGTCACCGCCGGGGAAGCAGGTAATCAGCTGTGCTGCGCCGGGATGACAGGCTCTGCCTGTCATTCTGATGTAGCAGAGCTGGATCGTCGTGGGACACTCGTTACTATGGACTGCGTCGGTCAGGTGGTATACTTTTTTTTTTTTTTTTTTTCATTTTTTTACAGGAGATCGATGGCGTCGCAGCAGGATGAGACAGTAATAAAAGAAATGAAAACTGTGTTTTTTTTTTTTTTTATTAAATTAAAAAAATTTTTTTGGAACATTCACCCGTCCGGGTACATAAACAATTTAACTATTTATTTACATACAGGGACCCTGTCCGGGTTATTTAGACTTCTTTGGCTGGCCTCTTCCAGGTACCACCTGGTACTCTTCTGGTGCTTGCCAAACATCCGAGGCACCAAGGACCACCAGGACCTGATGACGTCGTGTGGCCTGTACAGTCAAGTCGTGACCCGCTATCTGGGTCTGTGTGGCCACCTCTTTCATCTCTCTCGGGTCTGGAGCCCTTTGTCACGGACTGTACGAACCCCAGGGGCCTAACAGGCGCCGGGTACGGGCCACATATCGATATCATGTCGATGGGTGGGTCTGCTGAGGAGACCACTGAGGGAGGCTGGGGAGATTTACGGCGTGGGGTGGGCACTTTTGCAGAGGCCTGGATGTGGGAGGCTGAAGGCTTCGAGGGTCTCACAGGTTCCTGACACACTGGGGAGTAGGGGTCGCACCTGGTAACATTTAGGGCGTACCACCCATTGTAACCCAGTGTCGGGTGTAAGTCACCAAGTCTCCTGGCAACAGGTCCCTCCCCGGGTGTCCTTCTGGGAGGTGAGCCTCCACGTCCCGCCGGGTCACAAAGACTTCTAAATAAAGTCAAGGCTCCTTGATGAAGCCCCACCCACCTTTCAATTTAAAGTTCCATACTGCACCCTTACGCCGCGGCTCCATCAGGGTTCCTTTGTCCTTTCTCATCCGGTCCTTATCTGCCGGTCCTTCTCCAGGTGACGTTGGCGAAGTTTTAGGGTTTCTCGCTGCTCCCTTTGTCGCTCTGCTTCCTTCTCCCATCGTCTCCACTCTTCCTCCTGACGCCGATTGTAATTCTCCTCCACCAGTTGCTCCATGTCTCCACCACTCCACTGCAGCTTACAGTGTCCGGTTTGCGGCAGCTCTCCTGTCGCCCCCCAGTCCTGGCGGCGCTCCCCTGCGGAGGAAGCAGACGGCTCTAAATCAGATGACAGTCGGGGCTCCGGTACAGGCAGGTAGTGCTCTGGTGCCTGCGCGGCCTCCTCCATGAGGACGGGTGTCGCTTCTTCTGTCTCAGCGACCGGGGCAGACAGCGGGATTTGGGGTGCTGCTGACGGTGCTGCGGTTTTTGCAGGAACGGGTGCCTCCACTGCGACAACGTCAACCGGATCACATTGCAAGGGCTCCTCTACTATAACGGGTGCCTCACCTTCCGGTACAGACACTTCAGGTAAGAAGGATTGGCGCCGCTCCAAGTTTATTTTTAGGGCACGCCAGCTGGCTTCCATCCTGGCGACCTCCTCCCGGTGCCGGGCCAGGCCTCTCAGGGTATCCTCCGCTTCTTGCAGCGTAGGAGGGTTTACAGGCCGGGTGCCCAACGGTGATTCCGTGGCGATCGGGTCGCTTCCGTGGGGGGAGAGCTCTGACTGCTCCATCCCTTCCCACTTCTGCTCGTCATGTCCATTAGCCATCTCTGCCAAGTCACATGTGTCATATCTGGAGAGGGCCCCTCTTTTGTAGGGAGGCGGGACCTTATCACACTGAGGAGGATGAGGAGGCGGAACTCCAGAGCTGTGGGGCACGATGTTACATTGCAGTACCATTTACAGTGGGCGGCCATCGTTTTCACGCCACTGAGTGAGTGACACCCACGAAGAGCACGCCCTTCTTCTTCACCAGTGCCTCGTCGTGACGCAGATATGGCGGAAAAAATGGCAAATACATTCTCTGATGATTTTAGCAATTCTCAAGCACAAAACCAGTGCAATTCAGGCACACAGGACTCGCTTATAGCGAGCTTCAGAATCCTGTTTGTGACGCCCAAGTTGAGTCGCACAGAGCCAGAGGTTTTCGGGGTACTCGGCACCGAGCCCGTCGACTTCTATGGGGTATGTCACGTCTTTACCCGGCAATTGAATTAGAGTCGATTTTACTATGTAGAAGTGTATAAACTATAAATATATGTATATATATATATGTCACAATGACATGTATATATATATATATATATATATTGTATTCTATGTGTGTATTTTGTGTTTACAACGAAAGAAAGGGGTTTTTTTGTTGCAATATTTTGTTCCCATAGACTTACATGGGACTTCCGGTATCGAAATCGGATATCGACGATATTTAGTGCTATCGGCGATACAATTTTGATACGATATTTTTAGATATCGAGCAATATCGCTCAACACTACTCGCCAGTAGACTGGAATGAGTACTTTATCCGACCAGTCTAGCTCTGAGGCCAGAGTCCGAAACTGGACGGATAACAGACTGACCAAAGACGAACCCTGTGCCAATGCCAGCAGTTGTAGTGCCGTATCGTGGGTGACCTGAGGTCCTAAAAAGACCTTTTTTAGAGCCTCCAGAAAACGAGGAGCACTCCGCACCACACGGTCGTCACCTCCCACAGCGGGGGTGGCCCACTCCAACGCTCTGCCTGACAGAAGCGAAATTATAAAGCCCACTTGTGCCCGATCCGTGGGGAAACGTGCAGCCAGAAGCTCGAGTTGTATAGAGCACTGACTCACGAATCCCCGACATTGCTTGCTGTCACCAGCAAACTTGTCTGGAAGCGGGAGGTGGGATATTGTGGGGGCAGAGATGGCAGTGGACACACTGGCTGCAGCCACGCTAGCAGCCTGAACAGCGACTGCGGTAACATCCACAGCTGAGGTTGTGCACTCAAGAGCCGCCAACCTACCCTCCAGCTGCTGGATGTCCCGTAGTAGACGCTGGTCATCTGCCATTTTACCAGCCAGACCCTGGCGCTAATATTATGTTAGGGTCTGCGGAACGCACAAAATATATGAGGTAGAGAGGTGCGTTCGCAGCTCGGGGTCCACCGTGCAGGCGGAACCTGCTGCTAGTAAAATGGCGAAAGTAGCGAACTCTGTTATCCCGCAGAGTCGCTAAAATAAACGCCGTAGCGCGTTGTGGCAGTAAGTGCGAACTCTGTTAATACCAGAGCCGCTAACGGAAATGCCACAGCGCTATATGGCGATAGGTGCAAACTCACTTAGCTTCAGTGAGCCGCAAAGTAAAACGCTAGGGCGCTGTCTAGCGTCGAAAGCAAACCCTGTTACGTCACAGGGCCGCTGAGGAAAAGTGCTGTGTCCTGTCAGGCTCTCAGGTACACAGTTAAGTGCTAAGCGTACATAACACGTGATCATGTGCTAATGTCCTAGCGGGAGTCACCCGCAATCTATGGCGTCTGAACGCCAGACCCTGAATACGGCAATCAAAACTCCTCACCGGTTAAGCCGGTAATCTAGGGCATCTAGGACACCGACCCTGGCCAGCTACCATACCAAACTCCTCACCGATTAAGTCGGTATTCTAGTGGCTTATTTCAGCCGGGTCCCTAACCACACACACGCATGATCACACTGGCGCATAGCATTAAATGGTCGATATTAGCGCATGGCGGCCCAGCCATGCACCCTTTTATAGCAACAGCTACAGGACCTTCCAGGAACAAGGACCAATGAGAAGCTGTTACAAACACACGTAGCTACATGACCTTCCTGGCGGACCAATAGGAGCTGCTGCAGCACCTGAAATGTGACCCTGATCTCCAATGAGAGATCTCACTCTGGGCATGCTCAGATGGGAAAACGCAGGACTTTGTCTCAAAGACGGCTGCTCCAGCACTGGCTATAATAGCAGATCCAGGAAAGGCAGCAGCAAGTCACTGGACCGACGTCTCTGCCGAGCAGGCTCCACTGCGGCAGGAGATGAATGGGAGACCGCAGCGGGAAGGGTTCGAGACTCCCTTGTGCAGCAGCGGGAACTCGAACCCTAACAATTCCACATGTGTTAATTCATAGTTTTGATGCCTTCAGTGTGATTCTACAATTTTCATAGTCAAGAAAATACAAAAAAATCATTGAATGAGAAGGGTGTCCGAACTTTTGGTCTGTACTGTATAGACCCCTCAAAGTGACTTCAAATGTGATGTGGTCCCCCCAAAAAAATGGTGTTGTAAAAATGAGAAATCGCTGGTTAAATTTAACCCTTATAAATACCCAACAAAAAAATGTTGGTTCCAAAGCTGTGCTGATGTAAAGTAGACATGTGGGAAATATCACTTATTAAGTGTTTTGTGTGCAATATCTCTGTGTTTTTAGGGCATGAAAATTCAAAGTTCAAAAATTGGGAAAATTTTCAAAATTTTGGCCAAATTTCTGTTTTTTTTCACAATAAACGCAAGTTATATCAAATAAATTTTACCACTAACATGAAGTACAATATGTCATTAGAAAACAATGCCAGAATCACCAGGATCCATCGAAGCGTTCCAGAGTTACTACCTCATAAAGGGACAGTGGTCAGAATTGTAAAAATTGGCCCGATCAGTAACGTGCAAACCATCCTTGGGGTTAACCAACCTTGACCATCCATCTTCCCTGTCCCTGCTGAAGAAAAGCATTTCCACAGCATGATGCTGTCTTCATCATGTTTGAGGGTGGGGATAGTGTTTTCAGGTTGATGTGCTGTGTTAGTTTTCTTGGACACATAGCGCATTGTATTTAGCCCAAAAAAGTTCTAGCTTTGCTTCATATGACCAGAGAATCTGTTCCACATGATAGCTGTATTCCCTACATGGCCTTTTGCAAACTGCAAACAGGACTGCTTATGGCTTGTTTTCAAATATGGCTGTTTTCTGGCCACACTTCCAAAATGGACAGATTTGTGGATTACATGACAAATAGTTGTCTTATGAACAGATTCTCACACCCAATCTGTGAATCTCTGCATCTCTTTTGAGTTACCACAGGCCCCTTAGTTGCTTCTGTAATTAGTGTTCTCCTTGGTCCAGATGTCAATTGATGTGGATGGCCATGTCTTAGTAGGTTTGCAGATCGGCCATAGTCCTTCCATTTTTGGATGATAGATTGAATTGTGCTCAGTGAGATGTTCAGAGATTGGACTATTTTTTCATAACCTAACCCTGCTTTAATCTTTTGTTCCTTGATTTTCACGATGCTGCTTGATTCCTAATGTTCTAAAACAATCCTTTTAGGCCTTCACAGAACAGCTGTAGTTATACTAAGAATAAATTACACACAGGTTGCTCAATTTACTAATTATTTGACTTCTGGAGGCAATTAGTAATTCAAGATGTGATTTAGAAGATGCATAACGAAAGGAAGGAAAAAGGGATCCAGCTCCAATAAAATCTTCATCTTTATTGATTTGATTTGTAAAAAACATGAATAATGACATGCTCCTGGACAAGCTCAGGACAAGGCAAAGCATTTCGATCACAAGGATCTTTATCACAGCTGACATATTCTAACACAGGCACATATTTAAGACAGAAAAAGACCAATCACGATCAGGAAAAATGTCATGTGATTTGTGAAAGGTCCTTTAAGCAATTACACATAACGAATATACAAAAAAAAAAGGGAATACAATTGTACAAATAAAATCAATGAAAAAAATATAAAATTAATAATGGAACATCAATTTGTTTCTTTTGTTGAGACCATGCGGATGTCTGGTTTGTAAATTGAAAATCCAGAAAGCTTCACGTGTCAGAAGTCGCTGACGTGCATCTCCACCTCAAGCAGACAAATTAACACTTTCAATGCCTGTTACTTGTAAGGAAGAAACATTGCGGGCATGCTGGAAAAATAAAATTTAAGCAGCAGCAGAATATTGCGATTTGTAGAGACATTTCTAATATCTTGCAAATGTTCAGCGATCCTGATTTTTTAGTTTTCTGGTAGTGCAGCCTATATAAGATAACTTGCAAATGGTGCACATAATTTTATATACCACATAACATGAATTACAATTTATATATTTATTAATGGTATAACTCGCAGTGCTATCACTGTTTTCGAAAGTTTTCGTTGCACAAACATATTTGCAGAGTGCACATCTATTATGGCTATATTTATAAAAATCCTTTATGTTCTAACCACAATGTTTTATGCAAAGAAAAATTATTGTTGAACATGCTTGGAGATACCTTGTTGCCAATGGATGGCGCTTTTCTTGAGACAACATTAATACCTGATGACAGGATATCTGCAAGAGAGGAATCTTCATACAATATAGGTAGCGATCTCAAAATGATTTTTCTTAATGTCCCCAAATTGTGGACTGTATTGAGTACAAAAGTAAGGTTTCAATGCAAGATTATTTTTGTGTTGTCGCACTCCGCTAATAAGATCCTCTCTAGTTTTGTTATTAACAATTGTGCGTGCTCTATTTAAGGACCATTTGGGATAATTTCTGTTTTTAATCTCTTATCCACACAATTAAATTCCATCTCTAAAGTTATAGGATCGCTGCAGTTTCTCAAAACTCTAGCATATTCACCAAGGGGAATCGATTTAATAGTGTGTTTGGGATGGCTGCTTGCTGCATGCAAAATAGAATTCCAGCACAAGGTTTGCTGAACGTTTTGGTTATGATAACAGAGTCATGCACCCCATATAAATCAAGATCCAAAAAAGAAATTGTGTTACAATGAAATTTGTGAGTAAAACGTAAATTAAAGGAATTGGAATTAATGTAATCGATAAATTCGGATATGGCAGGTACATCACCACTCCAAATAATGAGTAAATCATCGATATACCTGCCATACCAAGCAATTGAATCAGTGAAAGGATTGGAAGCTGAAAAAATGAAAAAATATTCCCAATAAGACATAACTAAATTAGCTAGGGATGGTGCAAATTTCGCACCCATCGCCAAGCCGGATTTTTGCAAAAAAAATGTTATTGTCAAATGAAAAAAAATTGTGAGTTAATAAAAATTGAATGACTTGTAAAATGTAATTAATAAAACGAAAATTTGCTTGTGATTTAAGAGACTATTCTATCAAGAAAATATATGATTGGGGCCATTGGAAGCGAGGTCCCAGAACTCCTAAATCAATTTTAAAACGCAACTTGCTCCCAACGAACCGGTATCCAAACCACATGTCTGTTTTACATCTTCTGAATTGGATTCGTCTGATAATAATCTGAGTGTTTCCTCTAATGAGAGTTTTCATACCACAAAGTTTTTTCGTCAGTCAAAAAACGCAAAAGGCGGGGCGGTAGAAAACACCGACAAAGATCATGTCATGATTACACGCCGAAGGAAGAACTACCGCAAATGAGCAACCTGATAATGTTTTGAATTTATCAGTACGAGACTTTACTAAAACGCAATTAATGTTTTGTCCTTAGGTCTGAATTTTGTGCCGATCAGAATTTCAATCTTTTTGCTAATATTTTGGACGTCAACAAGTTTATACGAGACCTTACTATTAAAAAGCATTTTTCTAATCAATCCGATGAAGCTCCTTT
>JARQOD010004732.1:0-52680 GCA_033576555.1 Oophaga sylvatica
TTATGGGTATTATATTGCTCACCCTAGACTATTCTGTGGTTTGGAGCACATTTCCTTGGTATATAACCCTCAAAAGTGCATAGCCTTTATGAGTCTAGGAGTACCAATACATGACAAATTGAACAGAATGTGTATGAGACCCTAATTTATGTCTAATACAGGGTTTTATCTAAGTCCATTATTTTTGGAAGTTATTGCTTCCTTCATAAACTACACTGAAATGTCCTATTTTTTAATAAAAAAAAATCAATTCATTATACAGGAAAAATGTTTCTTAACATTTTTTCCCTGTAAATGCAATTTCTCGTTGATTTCGAATGTTTTATTGTCAGTAAAAGTGTGATACGATTGTTCTCAACAGGGATCTGGGAGGCAGAGATGCTTCCAAGGGTCTTCCTAATGCTTTTCTCCTTCGAGTCAGATCTTTTCCCATCCATTTGAACATTTTCACTGCCCGAAGACCTCTTTGACTCCCATTATACTCGTTAGTGAAAACAAGCATGCGCGTATTAGGAATTGCTCGGTTTCAAGCAACGAGCACTCAGGTTTTTTGGTGCTCGCTCACTTCTAGTATGAAACTTAGATGTGAACAAAACTGTTAGGTCCGAAGGAAGCCTTTGATAGAATTTTGGGTTGCCCAATTGTCTCTGGGCCTCGTCTGTCTACATGTTGGTAGGCAATAAGATCACATTACCCCTTGTCCAACTCTGATTACAAACATGATATTTTTTTAAGATCTGATAGCGTTTGTTTTTATGTCCCATTCAGATTCAAGAAATATCTTAATCACTGGGACCACAGATAAGGACGGGGGAATGGTAGATTTACTTTTATGGAAGAATGCTCTGTTACCTGGAGTAATTTAATTCTCATGGAGAAGATCTAACAAATCACAGAAAGCTTGGCGTTCATCCTCTACAATTGAGTCAATCACATCGGGTTTTTATATACAGCATCAGGAATACTAGATTTTTCAAAAGAGGACCAGATCCTTAACCAATGAAAATTTATCAAGCATCTGTTTTTTAGAAAAGGTAAGTCCCTCTGTAAAACAGAGATCTCTGTTGGCAATAAAACATGCTCTGCTAGATTTACAATTACAATATCCAGCGTATCAGTAGGTACCTGTTTGTGGGTGGCCCCAAGGGCAGAAGGGCCTGGATGGTCTATTTTTATCTGGGTTATCGGCTGGATTGGTAAGATGGTTGTCTCCCTCTCTTTCTGGTTTTCCGGGATATACATTTCTTACAGTTGTTCCCTTTTCTGGTCCTGTGTCTAAATCGCTTTCGGCTGACAAAAAAAAAATCACTAGATCGGTTGTCTTGTTATATGTCAAGATGTCAGTCGAGTTGCATGTTGTTGGGGTCTCACATTTTTGAAGGAGCGTTGATTACCTCGATGCCGCCATTAAATGCCTGCTTATTTTCTAAGTACATCTGGCCCTTGTGGAATTTTTTACTTTTCCTATGAGTTATGTCATTCTCATAATTATCAAGAATATCCTTTAACTTGGCTTTGAAAGATTGTAGTTGCTGAGTGTCATTGAATTTAAGAAGTTTGTATTTTAGCATCTTCATAGATAAGAGATAAGTTCAGAGGTAAGTGGTGAAAAGTCAGAATCAGAGGAAGGAGTTTTGGCCGGGGAGAAATATATCGGAAGATTGTGCTCGCCATGCGCCTCATCCCAGCCCATAATTGACTGAACAAAAAAACACACCACCAGACCACAATATTCTAAGCCATGAAGAAAGGAAGAAATGCCACAATAGGCAGTGTGCAGCCCTGGAAAAGGCCCTTATAGGAAAAGGGAATACAACTACTGTATACTATGAATTCAGGGATGGAAGGGAGCACCACTATTGTAAGTCTCCAAAACATATGTGAAGGGTGCTACATCATGAAAGCTAACAACATAAAGACGACAAGAAAAAGGTGCTACATATTAATGAGCACACCCAATTGTTAAATATATGCAAAAGTTTATAGAGTGAATGGACAACGTTTAAAAACATTTAAAACCAAAAGAGGCTCTCAAGTAAACCTCCCCATGGATGACATTGTGTCAGAATTAAAGCTCACAGTATTCAAATATCTGTAGTAGAGGAACAGGTCCAAGTGTTATAACAACAAGAAACCTGAAAAGAGGGGGGATGGAAAAAAACTACATATCATAAACATATGTTTACACAACAGTCTGCTGTTAGAATGTCGAGCCCATTCGAGGGTCAGTTATGCTCGATTCAAGTGACGAGCACTTGAGCATTACAGTGCTCGCTCATCACGAGTTGTAAGCCAGCAAAGATGTATATCTTTGTACAGTATTAGCCAGTAGATAGAAAAATATTTAGAATTCAGAGTCCTCAGTGGTTGATACCTTTTAATGGCTAACTGAAAAGATGGTAACAAATTGCAAGCTTTCGAGACTACTCAGGTCTCTTCATCAGGCAAAGACTAATACAACATCTGAAGAATCACATATTTATACACAACAGGACACAGGAATAGTGCAATGAATAAGGTAACGTGACGTAACAGCAGAACTATCCATATGGGAGAGGGATGAACAGTTGTGGCAATAAATATTGGAACAGTTCATAGAGAAGGAGTGTGAAAGTTTTATTGCCCTCTGATTGGGGTCTGGTAATGTTTTGTGATGTTCCCACAGGGTCCTAGGAGCAAATTCATTAATTGATGTAAAAAGTCATAAATCCATGTGATAGGTTCATTCCAGCATTGAGAGTGTCAAAGGTCGTCATCAGTTTGTATTCACAAACTTTCCTGTGTCTCTGAGATGTGAAATTACCCTTCAATACAAGTAATTTCATGTCCATCATGCTATGACCGGGGATACAAAAATGTTTGGCCACAGGTAGATCCATTCTCTTTTCTCTTATTATGTGGCGATGAGAATTCATCCTAGTACTCAGTTTTTGCCCTGTCTCCTCCACATACAGAACCCCAGTTGGACATTTAGTACATATAATTAGGTACACCACATTAGATGTGATGCAGCTGAAAGTACCTGGGATCTTGTAGTCCTGATAGGAGTTGGGGATTTTTATCTTGTCCGTGGACAATATAAATGGGCAGGTTTTACATTTTTTCTTGTTGCAAGGAAAGGTTCCTGCAGCTGTTGGGGAGGACAGGGAGCTTCTGAAATTGATGCTTCTTAGATTTGGGGGCTGCCTAAAACACAGTAGTGGGGGGTCTGGAAATATGGATTGTAATCGGGCATCTTTTTGTAGTAAAGGTTGTAGTTTCCATGCAGCTCCCCTTAGCACCTCCAGATTTGGATTGTAGGTGAAAATTAGAGGCACCGGTTATTTTCTTCTTTAGCTTTGTAATGTAGCAGGTGATTCCTTGATATTCTGGTGGCTCTTGTAATTTGGTTTTCAATTGTTCTTGGATGGTAGCCGTGATTTAAAAAGGTCAATCTGAGGCGACCAAGGTGTTCATCTCTGTCCATGGGGTTGGAACATATACGGCTGTATCTGATGGCTTGGCTGTAGATAATAGGGTTTTTTATGTGTTTTGGATGGAAACTGTCCCATTTAAGGTATGTTGGACGGTCGATTGGCTTCTGATACAGGGATGTCTCTATTTCATTGTTCTTTAGCTTAATGATGGTGTCCAAAAAGTTAATTTCAGTGCTGGAGTAGTTGATTGTTAAGTTGATGGTGGGATGAAATTGGTTGAACTGTTCGTGGAACGTCTTTAGCTGTTGCTCAGACTCCGTTCAGATGTCCCTGTTCTTGGACTCTCTGGTATCAGGTCATCAGCACTTATGGATGTGTCAGGCAAACTAGATACCAACTTGCTTAGTTCCTTGTAATAGTCCTGTGTAGGGTCCGACTCCAGTTTTCTGTAGTAGCGTGTGTCCATAAGTTGTCTGTTTGCTTCCTTCATATAGTCTGATGTGTTCATCATGACTATTGCACCTCCCTTGTCAGCAGGTTTAATGATGATTTCTTTGTTAGTTTTCAGAGACTGTATAGTCTTTCTCTCCTGGGCACTGATGTTGGATGCTTGTCTCCTGTTGGTAATGTAAGAAAGGAGCAGCATCCATCCAGGTGAAGAAAAATAGAAAAGCTTTATTCTGCCATCATAAACAACAACGACGTTTCGGCCATTCAGTGGCCTTTTTCAAGTGTACATAGACAGACACAGGCGGCCTTTAAATAGTGTGGAGGAGCCAATCACTTTCAAAGAACACGCCTACATATTAATGAATACATATATAAAAACAAAATACATTGCAAAACAGTGATCAAACATCAAAAATGTGTATAATCCTATATACCAACTATTAAATCAGCAACCTATATATATAAATAATGAAAAACATAAACAATGTTAAAAAATAGAAACACCAATCACCAACTCGCTATACGGTATCCATGGAGACCCTAGACTAATCAAGCAGGCCGAGACATTCATCTGATATATACCAATCGCATATGGTCATCTACCTTTGCCGCCAACCCAGTGAACCCATCAGCGGTCGGATAAGATTCCTCATCACACAACATTGTATACTGACGCTGCAGCCGCGCCACAAAGTGACGTGTGAGGCTGCGCCGAGGAAATAATAATAATAATAATCTTTATTTATATAGCGCCATCATATTCCGCAGCGCTTTACAGTTTAACAGTTTCAAACACAAGTCATAAGTAACAACGTTAACAATACAGTAATTAAAGCAAAATAAGACGGCCCTGCTCGTGAGAGCTTACAATCTACAATGAGGTGGGGGAGATACAAAATACAGGTGTGTATATACAATGGTGCATTTACAATGATGGTCCAGCCATCTTAAGGGAGTGAGGGATGGATGGAGATAGTGAATGGGCTACACACCACACACACACTTACACATAGAATGACTTTGATTAGTGAATGTGATAGGCCGCTCTGAACAGATGTGTTTTGAGGGAGCGCCTGAAACCATGCAAATTGTGGATAGTCCTAATTTCTTGGGGTAGAGCATTCCAGAGGATTGGCGCAGCGCGGGAGAAGTCTTGGAGTCGGGAGTGGGAGGTACGGATTAGTGCAGAGGTTAGTCGAAAGTCGTTTGCAGAGCGCAGCAGTCGGTTAGGCCGATAGATAGAAATGAGGGAGGAGATGTAGGGGGGTGCTGCAGTGTGGAGAGCTTTGTGGGTGAGAACAAGTACTTTGAATTGGATCCTATAATGAATGGGCAGCCAGTGTAAGGACTGGCGAAGAGCGGACGCGTCCGAGTACCGATTAGCCAGATGGATAACCCTGGCTGCTGCATTAAGGATGGACTGGAGAGGGGATAGTCGAGTAATGGGAGGCCAAGTAATAGAGCGTTACAGTAGTCCAGGCGGGAGTGGATCAATGCTACAGTGAGGGTTTTTGTTGTTTCCATGGTGAGAAAAGGGCGGATTCTAGAGATGTTCTTTAGGTGTAGGCGGCAAGAGCGGGCAAGAGATTGTATATGGGAGGTGAAGGAAATATCCAGTCAGACTCGGCACTGTCCCATGATCTTCATCACGTGAACCGAAGTCACATGATCCATTGCGTCATAAGTCCGCGCATGCGCAGAACATAACTGAGGTGAAATCTCGCAAGGCAGACATCCAGGGCTTGTATCCATGATAATGGATACATAATATCGCGATTTTTCTGGCGTGATCTTAGATAAAAGAAAACACAATCATCTAAGTTAAATCATGATGGGTATTATTTACAGGACACCGAAAATTAACCAAAGCATAAATAAAAAATGAAAAACAACAAATGTAACCCGTGTTATAGTCAGATGGTCACTGACCTAATAACTAAAAGAAAAACAGAACGTATAAAAAATGTAAAAACATTAAAAGCAATATACAGAGAAAGAAGCTCAAATTTATGGGGGCAAAATTATATACAGATGTTTAAATTATAGTCCAGATTAAGGCCCTTTGGATGTAACGTTTCAAGAATTGAAATCCACCGCAGTTCCTTTTTCTTTAATAACCTAGACCTATCACCACCTCGTCTCAAAATAGGGACACCATCAATTACCCTGAATCTAAGCTGATTCACTGAGTGTCTGCAATCCACAAAATGTTTCGAAACAGGTAAGTCAAGTAATTTAGCCCTGATGGTGCTCTTATGTTTGCTGATGCGTGCCCTCACCTCCATCGTGGTCTCACCCACATACATCAACCCACATGGACAGGTGAGAACATACACCACAAAACTAGAAGAGCACGTGTAGCGTTCTTTGATAGAGAATCTCTTCCCTGTTTGGGGATGGTTGAAACTGTCACCTCGCAACATATTACCACAACAGGCACAACCCAGGCAAGGAAAATTACCCACCCTGGGTGGAATAGTGGGTTTGTCTAAGATGTTTACTTGTGCCAATGTCAGATTTAACCAATATGTCCTTGAGGTTACGCCCACGTCTGAAAGAAAGTAATGGTCTATCCATAAATTTTCCCCAAAATGCGGGGAGCCTACCGTAAAAGTTTCCCCCAAAGTTTATTAAGGATGCCCCCTTTTTTTTTACTAGGGACAAAACGTTTTGGGAAAAAAAAAGGAAAAAGTCTAGAATAAACTTTCTCCCCTGAAATTGGGGGCTACCCCCTGTCAAAGCCATGGCCCCTGTTTGTAACGTTTTACGTTCTCCTGGGAAAACCCCTATGAAAAATTTGCTACCCCAAATTTACTGAGTCTAAATTTTTTTTTCCCCCCCTTAACGAGGGCCCCCACCCCCCCAACATTTGCCCCGGGGGGGAGATCTTCCATTTACGAGGGTGTTTTTCTATAAAAGGAAAAAGGCTTTTCCCCGTCTGTCCCCTTTGAAAAAAAATCATTTTTTAATACCCCCATTTTTTTTATATACATGTGTCTAAAAAATTTAATTTTTTCTTTTGTAAGTAATTGAAATTTTTAAATTTTGGAAGACCTTGGGGGGGGGTCCATAAAAGGGGGATTTTATTTCCCCAAAACCAAATTTTCCCCAAAAAAAAAATTCTTTTTTTTTTTAGGGGCCCCAAGGCCCCGGCACGGGTTTTCCCTTTTTTCGAATGAAAGGTTGGTCCCCATTTTTCCCCCATGAAAAAATTTTTTGGGTGTGGGGCCATTTTTTTGGGCCCTTTTTGGTTTGGGCCCCGGCCCAATTCAGGGGGTCCCCCCCAAAAAGAAAAAAAAACTTTCCCCCGGGCGAAAAACCCAAAGGAAAGGCAATTTGGGGCCCTTTAAAAAAAAGCCTTCCCGGGCCCCACGGGGGACATAAAAGGGCCCCCCAAGTTTTTAATTTTATTTTAAAAAGGGGTGTAACTTTTTTTTTTCAATTTGGTTTGAAGGGAAGTAAGTGTTTTAAATTTTTTTTTAAAATTTTTGGTTGGGAATTAGGGCCTGAAAACAAAGGCCCCTTTTTAATTCTTTTTTTTCTAGAAAACCCCCGGGGAAAATTTTTTGCAAAAGGTTTTCCCCTCCCAAACAGGGTAGGCGGAATTAAATTTTAGAAATTTTTTGGGGGAATTTTTAACCCAAAAAGGAGCTTTGGGGGAAGGGGCCCCCTTTTTTTTTTTCCCGAACCCCCTTTTTTTACAAAGGGGTTTAGGCTTTTTCCCCCAAATTTTTTTACCCCCCCCCCCCCCCCCCCCCCCCCCCCCCCCCTTTTAAAATTTACCTGTTTTCCCTTTTAAAAAATTGGTTTTTTGGCCTCTTTTTTTTTTTAATTTTTTCCCTTCCCCCGGGGGCGGCCCTTTTGGGGTTTTCCCCGGGTTAAAATTTGGGGGAAAAAGGGACATTTCCCATCCCAAACAGGGAAGGGACCCCTTTTAAAAAAAGGGCCCCAACGGGCTTCAAAAATTTTTGGGTTTAGGGGTTTTAAATTTTTTTCCTGGGGTTTTATGTTTTTTTTTTTTGGGTTTTTAAGCCATGGAAGGGGGTAATTTTTAAAAAAAAAGGGTTTGCCCCTTTTTTAACTGAATCTAATTTTGGGGTGTGCCGGTCAGGGGGTTTTGGGGAGTTTTTATTTACTTCTCCCCCAGCATCCCCCTGGGGGTCACGGCCTTTTTAAATTTTCAGGGTTTATCAAACCCCCCCACAGGATGTAGTTTTTTGTCTAAAAAAAGAGGTTCAAGGTTCCCACAGACGGGTTTTCTAAAGCGAGGATGGGGATTAGTTAGGACCTGAATACGAGAAGACCTTTACCTTTGGGTATCAGGCTCCTTTTTTGGCCATTTACGCTTTGGGGGCTTCTTTTTTTCTTTTCAAAAGGGGGGATGTAATTTTTTTTAATTTTTCATATTTTTGTTTGAAGCTAAGCGCCAGTGGCTCCCCTTTTTTTTTGTTTTATATGATTTGGTGACTCTAGGTTTTTCACCTGTTCACCCCTGAAACTAAGTTTGGATGTGCCGGTCATTTTTTTTTTGTATTCATTTCCCCCTTTTCCTGAGGGACTCCCCCCGGTGGTCACAGGTTTTAAAAATTTCAGAGGTTCACACCCCTCCAAGGGGGGGAAATTTTTTTTCTGAAAAGAGGATTCAAGGTCCCATGCAGACAGACTTTTCTAAAGGAGGAAGGATTAGTTTTGGGGCCTGATATACAAAAGAGCCTTGAAATGGCTATTTAGGCTCCCCATAATTTGGCCCCTCTTATGCGCTAAGTTTTTCAATTTTTCATATTTCTAGGAAAAGTGTTTCTTTTTATTTTTTTCAATTTCGTGTTTGAAGCTATAGCCTACAGTGTGCTCCCCTTTTTTCTTGTATGTATATGGTTGGTGACTCTAGGTTTAGCAAACCCGTTCACATGAATCAAAAATTTTGGGTGTTCCCCGGGCAGTTTTTTGATATTATTTTTCCCCTTTTGCCGAGCACCCCCCCTGGTGGTCACGGGGCCCTTTTAAAAATTTCAGAGGTTCATCCCCCCCCCACAGAGATGTAGATTTTAGCTGAAAAGGGATTCATAGGTTCCCATCGAAAGACTTTCTAAAGCGAGGATAGGCTTTTGTTAGGGACCTGATAACGAAAGAGCCTTGACGTGGTACAGGGGTCACATAATTTGGCCCCTCTTATGCGCAAAAATTTTTCAATTTTTCTTTTTTCTAAGGTAATGATGTAATTCATTTTTCATATTTTTCATATTTCGTGTTTGCAAGCTATAGCGCTACAGTGTGCTACCTTTTCTTCTTGCACGATGGAGGTGAGGGCACGCATCAACAAACATAAGAGCACCATCAGGACTAAATTACTTGACTTACCTGTTTCGAAACATTTTGTGGATTGCAGATACTCAGTGAATCAGCTTAGATTCAGGGTAATTGATGGTGTCCCTATTTTGAGATGGGGTGGTGATAGGTCTAGGTTATTAACACCTTAACCCCCAAGGGTGGTTTGCACGTTAATGACCGGGCCAATTTTTACAATTCTGACCACTGTCTCTTTATGAGGTTATAACTCTGGAACACGTCAACGGATCTTCGCGATTCTGAGATTGTTTTCTCGTGACATATTGTACTTCACGTTAGTGGTAAAATTTCTTCCATATAACTTGCGTTTATTTTTGAAAAAAACGCAAATATGGCGAAAATTTTTAAAATTTTGCAATTTTCAAACTTTGAATTTTTATTCCCTTAAAACAGAGAAATATGTCACATAAAATAGTTAAGAAATAACATTTCCCACATGTCTACTTTACATCAGCACAATTTTGGAACCAAAATTTTTTTTTGTTAGGAAGTTATAAGGGTTAAAAGTTGACCAGCGATTTCTCATTTTTACAACAAAATTTACAAAGCCATTTTTTTTGGGGACCACCTCTCATTTGAAGTCACTTTGAGGGGTCTATATGGCAGAAAATACTCAAAAGTGACACCATTCTAAAAACTGCACCCCTCAAGGTACTCAAAACCACATTCAAGAAGATTATTAACCCTTCAGGTGCTTCACAGGAACTAAAGCAACGTGGAAGGAAAAATGAATATTTAACTTTTTAGCCACAAAAATGATCTTTTACAAACTTTTTTTTTATTTTCACAAGGGTAAAAGGAGAAAATGGACAGATAAGGTTGTTATGCAATTTCTCCTGAGTATGCCAATACCCAATATGTGGGAGAAAACCACTGTTTGGGCACACGGCAGAGCTCGTAAGGGAAGGAGCGCCGTTTGACTTTTTCAAACTAAAATTGGCTGGAATTGAGATTGGACGCCATGTCGTGTTTGGAGAGCCCCTGATGCGCCTAAACAGTGGAAACCCCCACAAGTGACACCATTTTGGAAACTAGACCCCCTAAGGTACTTATCTAGATCTGTTGTGAGCACTTTAAACCCCAAGTGTTTCACAAAAGCTTATAATGCCTGGGTGTGAAAAAAAAAAAAAACAATTTTCCACAAAAATGATTTTTTAGTCCCAAATTTTTGAATTTTCCCAAGGAAATTGGACCCCAAAAGTTGTTGTCCAATTTGTCCTGAGTACGCTGATACCCCATATGTGGGGGGGGAAACTGTTTGGGTGCACGGCAGGGCTTGGAATGGAAGTAGTAACATTTTGGAATGCAGACGTTGATGGGGGTCATGTTCCGTTTGCAGTGCCCCAGATGAGCCTAAATAGTGGAAACCCCCACAAGTGACCCCATTTTGGAAACTAGACCCCCTAAGGAACTTATCTAGATCTTTGGTGAGCACTTTGAACCCCCAAGTGCTTCACACAAGTTTATAATGCCCGGGCATGAAAATAAAAAATCCTATTTTTTTCCCACAAAAATTATCTTTTAGTCACTAATTTTTTATTTTCCCAAGGGTAACAGGAGAAATTGGACCACATAAGTTGTTGTCCAATTTGTCCTGAGTACGCTGATACCCCATATGTGGGGGGGAAGCACTGTTTGGGCTCACGGCAGAGCTCGGAATGGAAGGAGCACCATTTGACTTTTTCCAACCAAAATTGGCTGGAATTGAGATTGGATGCCATGTTGCATTTGGAGAGCCCCTGATGTGCCTAAACAGTGGAAACCCCCCACAAATGACCCCATTTGGGAAACTAGACCCCCTAAGGAACTTTTCTAGATCTTTGGTGAGCAATTTGAACCCCCAAGTGCTTCACACAAGTTTATAATGTAGAGCCGTAAAATTTAAAAATCATATTTTTTCCACAAAAATGATCTTTTCACCCCAATTTTTATTTTTCCAAGGGTAACAAGACTCCAAAAGTTATTGTGCAATTTGTCCTGAGTGCGCTGATACCCCATATGTGGGGGTAAACCACTGTTTGGGTGCATGGCAGAGTTTGGAAGGGAAGGAGCGCCGTCTGACTTTTTCAACGCAGAATTGGCTGGACGCCATGTCGTGTTTGGAGAGCTCCTGATCTGCCTAAACAGTGGAAACCCCCATAAATGACACCATTTTGGAAACTAGACCCCTCAAGGAACTTATCTAGATGTGTGGTGAGAACTTTTAACCCCCAGGTGTTTCACTAAAGTTTATAACGTACAGCCGTAAAATAAAAAATCATTTTTTTTTTTTACAAAAATGATTTTTTCGCCCCCAATATTTTATTTTCACAAGGGTAACAGAAGAAATTGGAACCCAAAAGTTGTTGTCCAATTTTTCCTGAGTACGCTGATACCCAATATGTGGGAGAAAACTACTGTATGGGCGCACGTCAGGGCTCGGAAGGGAAGTAGTGACGTTTTGGATTGCAGACTTTGATGGAATGGTCTGGGGGCGTCATGTCACATTTGGAGAACCCCTGATGCACCTATACAGTGGAAACCCCCACAAGTGACCCCATTTTGGCAAATAGACCCCACAAGGAACTTATCTAGATGTGTGGTGAGCACTTTGAACCCCGAAGTGCTTCACAGAAGTTTATAACGTACAGCCGTAAAAATAAAAAAATCTTTTTTTTTTTACAAAAATGATTTTTTCGCCCCAATATTTTATTTTCACAAGGGTAACAGGAGAAATTGGACCCCAAAAGTTGTTTTCCAATTTGTCCTGAGTACGCTGATACACAATATGTGGGAGAAAACTACTGTATGGGCGCACGTCAGGGCTCGGAAGGGAAGTAGTGACGTTTTGGATTGCAGACTTTGATGGAATGGTCTGAGGGCGTCATGTCGCATTTGGAGAGCCCCTGATGCGCCTAAACAGTGGAAACCCCCCACAAGTGACCCCATTTTGGAAAATAGACCCCACAAGGAACTTGTCTAGATGTGTGGTGAGCACTTTGAACCCCGAAGTGCTTCACAGAAGTTTATAACGCACAGCCGTAAAAATAAAAAATCTTTTTTTTTTTTTGCAAAAATGATTTTTTTGCCCCAATATTTTATTTTTACAAGGGTAACAGGAGAAATTGGACCCAAAAGTTGTTGTCCAATTTGTCCTGAGTACGCTGATATCCAATATGTGGGAGAAAACTACTGTATGGGTACACGTTGGGGCTCGGAAGGGAAGTAGTGACGTTTTGGATTGCAGACTTTGATGGAATGGTCTGGGGGCGTCATGTCGCATTTGGAGAGCCCCTGATGCGCCTAAACAGTGGAAATCCCCAACAAGTGACCCCATTTTGGAAAATAGACCCCACAAGTAACTTATCTAGATGTGTGGTGAGCGCTATGAAGCCCCAAGTGCTTCACAGAAGTTTATAATGTACAGCCGTAAAAACAAAAAAATAATTTTTTTTGTACAAAAATGATATTTTCGCCCCCAGTTTTTTATTTTCCCAAGGGTAACAGAAGAAATAGGACAAATTGCACAATAACTCTTGGGGTCCAGAGTACGCTGATACCCCATATGTGGGGATAAACTACTGTTTGGATGCATGGCAGAGCTGAGAAGTGAAGGAGCACCGTTTGACTTTTTCAACGCAGAATTGGCTGGAATTGAGATCAGACGCCATGTCACATTTGGAGAGCCCCTGATGTGCCTAAACAGCGGAAACCCCCCAATTCTAGATCCAACCCTAACCCCAACACACCCCTAACCCTAGTCCCAACCCTAACCACAAACCTAACCCTAACACACCCCTAATCCCAACCCTAACCCTAATCCTAACTTTAGCGCCAACCCTAACCCTAACTTTAGCCGCAACCCTAACCCTAACCCTAATGGGAAAATGGAAATAAATACTTTTTTTTAATTTTATTATTTTTCCCTTACTAAGGGGGTGATAAAGGGGGGTTTGATTTACTATTTATAGCGGGTTTTTATGATTGGCAGCTGTCACGCTAAAAGACGCTTTTTATTGCAAAAATAGTTTTTGCATCATCACATTTTGAGAGCTATAATTTTTGCATATTTTGGCCCACAGAGTTATGTGAGGTCTTATTTTTTGCGGGAAACGAGTTGACGTTTTTATTGGTACCATTTTTGAGCACGTGACATTTTTTGATCGCTTTTTATTTCGATTTTTGGGAGGTTAGAATGAACAAAAATCAGCAATTCATGAATTTCTTTTGGGGGAGGCGTTTATACCGTTCCGCGTGTGGTAAAATTTATAAAGCAGTTTTATTCTTCGGGTCAGTACGATTACGGCGATACCTCATTTATATCATTTTTTCATGTTTTGGCGCTTTTATAGAATAAAAACAATTTTATATAAAAAATAATTATTTTTGCATCGCTTTATTCTGCGAGCTATAAATTTTTTATTTTTTTGCTGATGATGCTGTATGATGGCTCATTTTTGCGGGACAAGATGACGTTTTCAGCGGTACCATGTTTTTTTGTATCGGTCTTTCTGATCGCGAGTTATTCCACTTTTTGTTCGGCGGTATGATGATAAAGCATTGATTTTTTGCTTCGTTTTTTTTTTTTTTTTTTAAGGGGTTCACTAAAGGGGTTAACTAGTGGGACAATTTTATAGGGGGGGTCGTTACGGACTCGGCGATACCAAATATGTGTACTTTTATTGCTTTTTTTTTTTATTTACAGAAGAAGTGAATTTATTGGGGAATATTTTTTTTTTTTTTTATTTATTTTGGATTTTTTTTTAAAACATGTTTATTTTTATTTTTTTAACTTTTTTACTTTGTCCCAGGGTGGGACATCACTGTATTTTGTCAGATCGCTGGTGTGACAGTGTGCACAGCACTCTGTCACACCAGCGATCGCTCAGGCAGTGCAGCAGGCTTCTCAGTGCCTGCTCTCGGCAGGCACTGAGGTAGCCGCCTCCCTCCAGGACCCCGGCGCCATCTTGGATCCGGGTCCTGGGAGGGAGGAAGCCCTCAGAACAGCGCGATCACATCGCGCTGCTCTGAGGGTCTCAGGTGGGCGCGCAGGGAGCCCCCACCCTGCGCGATCCTCCCCTGTGCCCCCAGTACACCGCGATCATGTTTGATCGCGGTGTGCAAGGGGTTAATGTGCCGGGAGCGGTCCGTGACCGCTCCTGACACACAGTCATGGGTGTCAGCTGTGATAATCAGCTGACACCCGGCCGCGATCGGCTGCGCTACTCCCGGGAGCGCGTCCGATCGCACGAGACGTACTATCCCGTCCATGGTCATACGGGCCCAGGTACCATGGACGGGATAGTACGTCCGATGGCAGTAAGGGGTTAAAGAAAAAGGAACTGCGGTGGATTTCAATTCTTGAAACGTTACATCCAAAGGGCCTTAATCTGGACTATAATTTAAACATCTGTATATAATTTTGCCCCCCATAAATTTGAGCTTCTTTCTCTGTATATTGCTTTTAATGTTTTTACATTTTTTATACGTTCTGTTTTTCTTTTAGTTATTAGGTCAGTGACCATCTGACTATAACATGGGTTACATTTGTTGTTTTTCATTTTTTATTTATGCTTTGGTTAATTTTCGGTGTCCTGTAAATAATACCCATCATGATTTAACTTAGATGATTGTGTTTTCTTTTATCTAAGATCACGCCAGAAAAATCGCGATATTATGTATCCATTATCATGGATACAAGCCCTGGATGTCTGCCTTGCGAGATTTCACCTCAGTTATGTTCTGCGCATGCGCGGACTTATGACGCCAAATGGATCATGTGACTTCGGTTCACGTGATGAAGATCATGGGACAGTGCCGAGTCTGATTGGATATTTCCTCGGCGCAGCCTCACACGTCACTTTGTGGCGCGGCTGCAGCGTCAGTATACAATGTTGTGTGATGAGGAATCTTATCCGACCGCTGATGGGTTCACTGGGTTGGCGGCAAAGGTAGATGACCATATGCGATTGGTATATATCAGATGAATGTCTCTGCCTGCTTGATTAGTCTAGGGTCTCCATGGATACCGTATAGCGAGTTGGTGATTGGTGTTTCTATTTTTTAACATTGTTTATGTTTTTCATTATTTATATATATATAGGTTGCTGATTGTATTAGATAGTTGGTATATAGGATTATACACATTTTTGATGTTTGATCACTAGTGTTGAGCGATACGATAATGCAAATATCGGCTATCGGCCGATATTAGCTCTATCGGCCTTTCTATAATTCGTTTCGATATTTTCGTCTTATCGAATACCGGAATCGGATTTGTCACTGTCACTGTGAGTGTCCGTCGGTCGGGTCTGTCAGGAGTCAGCGGCACTTACCTGGCAGAAGATCTCCGGCGGTCACGTCCTGGACTGCTTGATGGCCGCCATTATCTTCTCCCTGGCGGTCATGAAGTTTTTCGCGATAACTGCAGTGACTGCAGGGTAATCCCGGCCGTAAAGCAGTCAGTCCGATGACGTCACCGCCGGGGAAGCAGGTAATCAGCTGTGCTGCGCCGGGATGACAGGCTCTGCCTGTCATTCTGATGTAGCAGAGCTGGATCGTCGTGGGACACTCGTTACTATGGACTGCGTCGGTCAGGTGGTATATATATATATTTTTTTCATTTTTTTACAGGAGATCGATGGCGTCGCAGCAGGATGAGACAGTAATAAAAGAAATGAAAACTGTGTTTTTTTTTTTTTTTATTAAATTAAAAAAATTTTTTTGGAACATTCACCCGTCCGGGTACATAAACAATTTAACTATTTATTTACATACAGGGACCCTGTCCGGGTTATTTAGACTTCTTTGGCAGGGGTGTTCCAGGTACCACCTGGTACTCTTCTGGTGCTTGCCAAACATCCGAGACACCAAGGACCACCAGGACCTGATGACGTCGTGTGGCCTGTACAGTCAAGTCGTGACCCGCTATCTGGGTCTGTGTGGCCACCTCTTTCATCTCTCTCCGGGTCTGGAGCCCTATGTCACGGACTGTACGAACCCCAGGGGGCCTAACAGGCGCCGGGTACGGGCCAGCTATACTTATCATGTCCATAGCTGGGGCTGCTGAGGAGACCACTGAGAGAGGCTGGGGAGATTTACGGCGTGGGGTGGGCACTTTTGCAGAGGCCTGGATGTGGGAGGCTGAAGGCTTCGAGGGTCTCACAGGTTCCTGACACACTGGGGAGTAGGGGTCGCACCTGGTAACATTTAGGGCGTACCACCCATTGTAACCCCAGTGTCGGGTGTAAGTCACCAAGTCTCCTGGCAACAGGTCCCTCCCCGGGTGTCCTTCTGGGAGGTGAGCCTCCACGTCCCGCCGGGTCACAAAGACTTCTAAATAAAGTCCAGGCTCCTTGATGAAGCCCCACCCACCTTTCAATTTAAAGCTCCGTATTGCACCCTTACGCCGCGGCTCACTCAGGGTTCCTTTATCCTTTCTCATCCGGTCCTTATCTGCCCGGTCCTTCTCCAGGTGACGTTGGTGAAGTTTTAGGGTTTCTCGCTGCTCCCTTTGTCGCTCTGCTTCCCGCTCCAAACGTCTCCACTCTTCCTCCTGACGCCGGTTGTAATTCTCCTCCACCAGTTGCTCCATGTCTCCACCACTCCACTGCAGCTTACAGTGTCCGGTTTGCGGCAGCTCTCCTGTCGCCCCCCAGTCCTGGCGGCGCTCCCCTGCGGAGGAAGCAGACGGCTCTAAATCAGATGACAGTCGGGGCTCCGGTACAGGCAGGTAGTGCTCTGGTGCCTGCGCGGCCTCCTCCATGAGGACGGGTGTCGCTTCTTCTGTCTCAGCGACGGGGGCAGACAGCGGGTTCTGGGGTGCTGACGGTGCTGCGGTTTTTGCAGGAACGGGTGCCTCCACTGCGACAACGTCAACCGGATCACATTGCAAGGGCTTCTCTACTATAACGGGTGCCTCACCTTCCGGTACAGACACTTCAGGTAAGAGGGATTGGCGCCGCTCCAAGTTTATTTTTAGGGCACGCCAGCTCGCTTCCATCCTGGCGACCTCCTCCCGGTGCCGGGCCAGGCCTCTCAGGGTATCCTCCGCTTCTTGCAGCGTAGGAGGGTTTACAGGCCGGGTGCCCAACGGTGATTCCGTGGCGATCGGGTCGCTTCCGTGGGGGGAGAGCTCTGACTGCTCCATCCCTTCCCACTTCTGCTCGTCGTGTCCATTAGCCATCTCTGCCAAGTCACATGTGTCATATCTGGAGAGGGCCCCTCTTTTGTAGGGAGGCGGGACCTTTGTGTTAGTTTCCGCACACTGAGGAGGATGAGGAGGCGGAACTCCAGAGCTGTGGGGCACGATGTTACATTGCAGTACCATTTACAGTGGGCGGCCATCGTTTTCACGCCACTGAGTGAGTGACACCCACGAAGAGCACGCCCTTCTTCTTCACCAGTGCCTCGTCGTGACGCAGATATGGCGGAAAAATGGCAAATACATTCTCTGATGATTTTAGCAATTCTCAAGCACAAAACCAGTGCAATTCAGGCACACAGGACTCGCTTATAGCGAGCTACAGAATCCTGTTCGTGACGCCCAAGTTGAGTCGCACAGAGCCAGAGATTTTGGGGTACTCGGCACCGAGCCCGTCGACTTCTATGGGGTATGTCACGTCTTTACCCGGCAATTGAATTAGAGTCGATTTTACTATGTAGAAATGTATAAACTATAAATATATGTATATATATATATGTCACAATGACATGTATATATATATATATGTATTCTATGTGTGTATATTTTGTGTTTACAACGAAAGAAAGGGTTTTTTTTGTTGCGATATTTTGTTCCCATAGACTTACATGGACTCGGTATCAAAATCGGATATCGACGATATTTAGTGCTATCGGCGATACAATTTCGATACGATATTTTTAGATATCGAGCAATATCGCTCAACACTATTGATCACTGTTTTGCAATGTATTTTGTTTTTATATATGTATTCATTAATATGTAGGCGTGTTCTTTGAAAGTGATTGGCTCCTCCACACTATTTAAAGGCCGCCTGTGTCGTCTATGTACACTTGAAAAAGGCCACTGAATGGCCGAAACGTCGTTGTTGTTTATGATGGCAGAATAAAGCTTTTCTATTTTTCTTCACCTGGATGGATGCTGCTCCTTTCTTACATTGTGGACGTTGTTGGCCCATTGGGATCCGTGGACCTGAGCGTGCATCCCTAATGCAATGAGTGCTGTCTGCTAACTACTGTTTGTCTCCTGTTGGTGTCTATGATGGTGGATTTTATCAAATGTCTAAATGAGTCTATATATTTATCCAAATGAGGGTTGCGTCCAGGTGGAGGTGTCCAGTCTGACCTCTTCTTGGTTGTTGGGATCCCTTTTCCTTCAGTCCGAGTGTTTTCTGAATCTTCTGTATCATTGAAGTATTCCCTCAGGCGCAGTCTCCTGAAAAAATGTTCCATATCACTGCAGAGTTCAGTTTTATCTAGGGGCTTAGTGGGACAAAATGAGAGTCCTCTAGAAAGCACGGCCAGCTCCACCTTGTTGGGATTATAATATGAGATATTGATGACACAGTTAGATGCTTTTGTGTCTGGAATGGAGTGGTTGTCCAGGTTGTCAGGTTTTGTTTTTGTTTTGTATCTGTTTGCATAGAGTCCTGAATTGAGGCGCAATCTGTGTAGTTTCTCTTGCTTGTTATGAATTAGAAAGGTCCCGTAGTTTGTTGTAGTATTGTTGTAATTTTTGTTCTGTACTTTCAGTAAGTGTTTTCCTCAGAGTTTCAAATTGCCCTTGGACATTACTCCTTATGCTGTAGCAGACATGCAAAAGATGGTTCCTTAAGGGTATGCCACACTAAACAACATCGCTAACGGGATCGCTAAAAAACATCACTATTTAGCGATCCCGTTAGCGATGTTGTTGTGTGCGGCATCTGCCAGCGACGAGCTTCCTGCTGTGATCTCGCTCGTCGCTGGAATCGTTCCGGACCCTATTTTCGTCGCTGGCGCCCCGCTGGGTAAGTATATATCGCTAAGTGTGGCACCTTTTTTAGCGATTTAGCGGTACTTTTGTACCGCTAAAGTCGTTAAGGAGATCGCTAACCGCGATAGCGTCCTAACGACATCGCTAAAATAGGTAGCTACTAGCGATATAGAAACAATCCCGCTAGCGATCTCATTAGTATGCGACGCTAACGAGATCGCTAGCGGGATTGTGTAGTGTGGCAGTACCTTTAGTCTCTCAGATGTCCTGTGACAAAGGTTTTGTGCATAATGGGTATTGTAGGTGTGAAGATTTGGGTTTGTAATCCAGAGTCCTTTGGGAATTAAATTCTCCTTTTTGCATTTAGATAAGAAAAAAATGTCCCTGTCCATTTGTGCACGTTTCTTCAGAAGTGGTTTTAGTTTCATAAAGATGCGGTACATTCTGGTATCCTCCATTTTGATACAGGAAAGATGTATATCTTTGTACGTGTTAGCCAGTAGATAGTAAAATATTTAGAATTCAGAGTCCTCAGTGGTTGATACCTTTTAATGGCTAACTGAAAAGATGGTAACAAATTGCAAGCTTTCGAGACTACTCAGGTCTCTTCATCAGGCAAAGACTAATACAACATCTGAAGAATCACATATTTATACACAACAGGACACAGGAATAGTGCAATGGATAAGATAAGTGACGTAAAGCAGAACTATCCATATTTGAGAGGGATGAACAGTTGTGGCAATAAATATTGGACCAGTTCATAGATAAGGAGTGTGAAAGTTTTATTGCATTCTGATTGGGGTCTGGTAATGTTTTGTGATGTTCCCACAGGGTCCTAGGAGCAAATTCCTTAATTGATGTAAAAAGTAGTGTTGAGCGATACTGCTCGATATCTAAAAATATCGATCCGATCGAAGTCCCATGAAGTCTATGGGAACAAAATATCGCAACTAAAAAAACACTTTCTTTCGTTGTAAACACAAAATATACACACATAGAATACATATATATATATATATATATATATATATATATATACATGTCATTGTGACATATATATATACATATATTTATAGTTTATACACTTCTACATAGTAAAATAGACTCTGATTCAATTGCCGGGTAAAGCCGTGACATACACCATAGAAGTCGACGGGCTCGGTGCCGAGTACCCCCAAAACCTCTGGCTCTGTGCGACTCAACTTGGGCGTCACGAAACAGGATTCTGTAGCTCGCTATAAGCGAGTCCTGTGTGCCTGAATTAACTGGTTTTGTGCTTGAGAATTGCTAAAATCATCAGAGAATGTATTTGCCATTTTTCCGCCATATCTGCGTCACGACGAGGCACTGGTGAAGAAGAAGGGCGTTCTCTTCGTGGGTGTACACTCACTCAGTGGCGCGAAAACGATGGCCGACCACTCTAAATGTTACTGCAATGTAAGATCGTGCCCCACAGCTCTTGAGTTCCGCCTCCTCATCCTCCTCAGTGTGCGGAAACTAACACGAAGGTCCCGCCTCACTACAAAAGAGGGCCCTCTCGAGATGCTAATGACACATGTGACTTGGCAGAGATGGCTAATGGACACGAGCAGAAATGTGAAGGGATGGAGCAGTCAGAGCTCTCCCCCCACGGAAGCGACCCGATCGCCACGGAACCACCGTTGGGCACCCGGCCTGGAAACCCTCCTACGCTGCAAGAAGCGGAGGATACCCTGAGAGACCTGGCCCGGCACCGGGAGGAGGTCACCAGGATGGAAGCCAGCTGGCGTGCCCTAAAACTAAACTTGGAGCGGCGCCAATCCCTCTTACCTGAAGTGTCTGTACCGGAAGGTGAGGCACCTGTTCTAGTAGAGGAGTCCGTGCGGGCATCCCAGCCCTTGCAATGTGATCCGGTTGACGTTGTCGCAGTGGAGGCACCCGTTCCTGCAAAAAACGCTGCACCGGCAGCACCCCAGATCCCGCTGTCTGCCCCCGTCGCTGAGACAGAAGAAGCGACACCCGTCCTCATGGAGGAGGCCGCGCAGGCACCAGAGGTCTACCTGTCTGTACCGGAGCCCCGACTGTCATCTGTTCCAGAGCCGGCTGCTTCCTCCGCAGGTGAGCGCCGCCAGGACTGGGGGGCGCCAGGAGAGCTGCCGCAAACCAGACATTGTAAGCTGCAGTTTGATGGTGGAGACATGGAGATGCTGGTGGAGGAGAATTACAACCGGCGTCAGGAGGAAGAGTGTAGACGTCGGGAGAGAGAAGCCGAGCGACAAAGGGAGCAGCGCGAATCCCAGAAGCTTCGCCAACGTCACATCGAGAAGGACCGGGCAGATAAGGACCGGATGAGAAAAGATAAAAGTACGGTGAGGGAGCCGCGGCGTAAGGGTGCAGTACGGAGCTTTAAATTGAAAGCTGGTTGGGGCTTCATCCAGGAGCCTGGACTTTATTTAGAAGTGTTTGTGACCCGGCGGGACGTGGAGACTCACCTCCCAGAAGGACACCCGGGGAGGGACCTGTTGCCAGGAGACTTGGTAACTTACACCCGACACTGGGGTTACAATGGATGGTATGCCCTAAATGTCACCAGGTGCGACCCCTGGTCCCCAGAGTGTCAGGAACCTGTGAGACCCTCGGAGCCTTCAGCCTCCCACATCCAGGCCTCTGCAAAGTGCCCACCCCACGCCGTAAATCTCCCCAGCCTCCCTCAGTGGTCTCCTCAGCAGCCCCAGCTATGGACATGATAATGATAGCTGGCCCGTACCCGGCGCCTGTTAGGCCCCCTGGGGTTCGTTCAGTCCGGGACATAGGGCTCCAGACCCGGAGGGAGATGAAAGAGGTGGCCACACAGACACAGATAGCGGGTCACGACTTGACTGTACAGACCACACGACGTCATCAGGTCCTGGTGGTCCTTGGTGTCTCGGATGTTTGGCAAGCATCAGAAGAGTACCAGGTGGTACCTGGAACACCCCTGCCAAAGAATTATAAATAACCCGGACAGGGTCCCTGTAATGTAAATAGTTAAATTGTTGATGTACCCGGACGGGTGAATGTTCATAAAAAATTTTTTTAATTTAATAAAAAAAACAACACAGTTTTCATTACTTTTATTACAGTCTCATCCTGCGACCACATCGATCCCTGTAAAAAAATGAAAAAAAAAAAACAGCAGTATACCACCTGTCCGACGCAGTCCATAGTAATGAGTGTCCCACGACTAGAGTTGAGCGATACTTTCCGATATCCTAAAGTATCGGAATCGGAATGGTATCGCCGATATCACTAAAATATTGGCGATACCCGATACCGATACCGGAAGTCCCATGTAAGTCTATGGGAACAAAATATCGCAACTAAAAAAACCCCATTCTTTCCTTGTAAACACTAAATATACACACATAGAATACTATATATATATATATATATACATGTCATTGTGACATATATATATACATATATGTATAGTTTATACACTTCTACATAGTAAAATATCCTCTGATTCAATTGCCGGGTAAAGCCGGCTTCAGTGAAAAGACAGAAGCACCGACATGAAATGACACTTGGTGTACATAGGGTTAACCATGTCTTTTCATGTCCTTTGCTATCTGAATTTGCACAAACAATTAAATCAGTCTATGTGTGCAAAATTTCACACCTGTAGTTGGTTAATTAAAGGTGTAAATTCGTTGTAAAAAAAAACGGACTTTTTTGCTACGAATTTACACCTTTAATTAACCCCTACAGGTGTGAAATTTTCACACATAGACTGATTTAATTGTTTGTGCAAATTAGATAGCAAAGGACATGAAAAGACATGGTTAACCCTATGTACACCAAGTGTCATTTCATGTCGGGTTCTGCATTTTCACAAAAGCCGGCAATTGAATTAGCGGCTATTATACTATGTAGAAGTGTATGAACTACAAATATAAATATATATATATATATGTGTCACAAATTCAATGACATGTATATATATATATATGAGGTGTAAAATTGCTGAAAAAAAATGCGTGGGCTCCTGCCCTATTTTCGCAACCAGACAGACAAAGCCAGTGAGTGGGGGCAGATAATAATAGCCCAGAGAGGGACCATTATTTTTGCCCCCCCCCGGCTACTAACATCTCCCCCCAGACACCCCAGGAAAGACAAATCTATAATTAGATTCGCCCTTTCTGGCACTTTGCCGTCTATTCCCATTGCCCTGTAGCGGTGGCGAATGGGTTAATATGGGGTTAAAGCCACCTTGCTATTGAAAGGTGACCTTAAGCCAGGTTAATAATTGAGAGCTGTCAATTAGACAACTATCAATTATTAATCCTATTGCATGAAATAAAAATAAAACACACACACTTTAATTAAAAATCATTTTAATGAAATAAAGACACATGTTTTTGACCATCTTTTATTTTACTGCAAAAACCATTTCCTGTAATAAAAATAAAATAAAAAAGCAAAATTATTCTTACCTATCCCATGCACAGTCAGGTCCCACGGTGTAATCCTTCAGAAAGGGTTAATGTTTACTGCAGGGACCGCAGCTATTGCTGCAGCCTCACAGTAAACCCCAAATGAATGAGTTCCTCTCCTGCCTGACAGGAGAGTAAAGGCTGGGTGTCACATAACGATACACCAGCGATCCCGACAACGATATGCACTTGTCAGGATCGCTGGTGTATCGCTACATGATCGCTGCTGAGCTGCCAAACAGGCAGCTCAGGCAGCGATCTGGGACAGCGACACTGCGGGTAACATCGCTTAAGGGCCGTCTCACATAGCGATATCGCTACCGAGATCGCTGCTGAGTCACTAGTTTTGTGACGCAGCAGCGAGCTCACCAGCGATATCGCTGTGTGTGACATTCAGCGACGATCAGCCCCCTGCCGGGTATCGCTGATCGTCGCAGAAATGTCAGGACCTTTTTTTGATCGCTGGTTTCCCTCTGACAGGCACGCATCGCTGCGTGTGACAGGCGGGAGACCAGCGATCCGCTGGTAACCAAGGTACACAGCGGGTTTCCAGGCACCGCGCAGCGCTTGGAAACCCGCTGTGTACCTTGGATACCAGCTCCCTGCATCAGGGCGCTGGTATCCAAGGTACACAGCGGGTTTCTATGGCACAGCCCCGCGCCTGGAAACCCGCTGTGTACCTTGGTTACCAGCGGATCGCTGGTCTCCCGCCTGTCACACGCAGCGATGTGTGCCTGTCAGCGGGAAACCAGCGATCAAAAAAAGGTCCTGACATTTCAGCGACGATCAGCGATACCCGGCAGGGGGGCTGATCGTCGCTGAATGTCACACACAGCGATATCGCTGGTGAGCTCGCTGCTGCGTCACAAAACTAGTGACTCAGCAGCGATCTCGGTAGCGATATCGCTATGTGAGAGGGCCCTTAAGTGGAAAGCTTAATTGATTGCTTTCCACTTTCACTTCAGGTCAGCCAGGGACACAATCAGTGACGTCAGAGGGAACTGATTAACAAAAATAGGGGTTCCCTTCGAAAAAAAAATGGCGTGGGGTCCCCCCTATTTTTGTTAACCAGCCAGATGAAGCAGACCGCTGAGGCCTGGATTTTCAGGCTGTTAAGGAGCCAAGATCCATGGACCTTGCCAGCCTGATAATACTAGGCCACAGCAGTCTGCATATCTTGGCTGATTAACAAAAATAGGGGATCCCCTCGAAAAAAATTGGCGTGGGGTCCCCCCTATTTTTGTTAACCAGCCAGATGAAGCAGACCGCTGAGGCCTGGATTTTCAGGCTGTTAAGGAGCCAAGATCCATGGACCTTGCCAGCCTGATAATACCAGGCCACAGCAGTCTGCATATCTTGGCTGATTAACAAAAATAGGGATCCCCTCGAAAAAAATTGGCGTGGGGTCCCCCCTATTTTTGTTAACCAGCCAGATGAAGCAGACCGCTGAGGCCTGGTTTTTTCAGGCTGGTAAGGATCCAATATCCATGGACCTTGCCAGCCTGATAATACCAGGCCACAGCAGTCTGCTTAGCTTGGCTGGTTAACAAAAATAGGGGATCCCCTCGAAAAAAAAACGGTGTGGGGATCCCCCCTATTTTTGTTAACCAGCCAAGTAAAATGCAGACTGCTGCGGCCTGGTATTAAAAGACTGTCAAGGCCCATGGATTTTGGCCCTAACAGCCTGATAATACCAGGCTACAGCAGCCCCACATTTGGCGCATCAAAAGATGTGCCAATTGTGGCACTTTACCCGGCTCTTCCCACTTGCCCTGTAGCGGTCGCAAGCGGGGTAATAAGGGGTTAATGTCACCGTTGATTGCACGGTGACAATAAGCCCGGTTAATAATGGAGAGGTGTCAATAAGACACCGATCCATTATTAATCCCAAAGTTATTAAATGTATAAAAAAAAGACAAAGCAAGAAAAAAGTATTTTAATGAAATAAAAGAGACAACACAGTTTTCATTAATTTTATTACTCTCTCATTCCTGCGACGCCATCGATCTCCTGTAAAAAAAGAAAAAAAAAAAACCAACAGTAACCACCTGTCGACGCAGTCCATAACGACAGTCCACGACGATCCAACTCTGCTACATCGCAATGACAGCAGAGCTGTCATCGCGACGCAGCACAGCTGATTACCTGCTTCCCGGCGGTGACGTCATCGGACTGACTGCTTTACGGCGGGATTACCAGCAGTCACTGCAGTTATCGCGAGAAACTGCATGTGACCGCCGGGAAAGAAGATTGCGGCCATGAAGCAGTCCAGGACGTGACCGCCGGAGATCTTCTGCCAGTAAGTGCCGCTGACTCCTGACAGACCCGACCGACGGACACTGACAGTGACAGTGACAATCCGATTCGGTATCCGATAAGACGAAAATATCGGTACTCGGAATCGGAATTCCGATACAGCCAATATCGGCCGATACCGATATTTGCAGTATCGAATGCTCAACCCTACCACGACGATCCAGCTCTGCTACATCAGAATGACATTAGAGGCAGGCAGCAGGCAGGCAGAGCCTGTCATCCCGGCGCAGCACAGCTGATTACCTGCTTCCCCGGCGGTGACGTCATCGGACTGGTTTACGGCCGGGATTACCCTGCAGTCACTGCAGTTATCGCGAAAAACTGCATGTGACCGCCAGGAGAAGATAATGGCGGCCATCAAGCAGTCCAGGACGTGACCGCCGCAGAACTTCTGCCAGGTAAGTACCGCTGACTCCTGACAGACCCGACCGACGGACACTCACAGTGACAGTGACAAATCCGATTCCGGTATCCGATATGACGAAAATATCGGTACTCGGAATCGAAAGCCCGATACAGCTAATATCGGCCGATACCCGATATTTGCAGTATCGTATCGCTCAACACTAGTAAAAAGTCATAAGTCCATGTGATATGTTCATTCCAGCATTGAGACTGTCAAAGGTAGTCATCAGTTTTTTCTTATCTAAATGCAAAAAGGAAATTTAATTCCCAAAGAACTCTGGATTACAAACCCAATTCTTCACACCTACAATACCCATTATGCACAAAACCTTTGTCACAGGACATCTGAGAGACTAAGGAACCATCTTTTGCATGTCTGCTACAGCATAAGGAGTAATGTCCAAGGGCAATTTGAAACTCTGAGGAAAACACTTACAGAAAGTACAGAACAAAAATTACAACAATAATACAACAAACTATGGACCTTTCTAAAGGGTATGCCACACTAAACGAGATCGCAAACGAGATCGCTAACGAGATCACTAAAACGTCACTATTTAGAGATCTCGTTTAGCGACCTCGTTGTGTGTGGCATGTAGCAACGATGTGGCCCCTGCTGTGATGTCGCTGATCGTTCACTAGAGTTCTGGACCGTTTTTTGATCATTGGCGTCCCGCTGGTGAGCCTGAATCGCTGTGTTTGGCACCTTTTGCGAACGACGAGCGACCTCGTTTGTGATGCATATGACTGTTTTGCGTCACGGAGTGGATCGCAATATCTATAAGTTCTCTTTTGCGTCACAGAGAGGATCGCAGAAGTTGCAAAGCAGGCTAGCAGGACGCAGAGAGTAGGAGCGATGCAGGAAATTCCTATGAATCAGAAGTGCTCAGTACATGCTAATGACATCCTAACGACCGCCAAAGTCGTTAAAGAGATCGCTGACCGCTGATGAGTCGTTTATGAGATCTCCTGTTTGGCAGCTACTAGCGACCTAAAAGAGATCACACCAATGATTGCGTCGTTATCATGATCGCTAACGAGATCGCTAAGTGTGGCAGTACCTTAATTCATAACAAGCAAAAGAAACTACACAGATTGCTCCTCAATTCAGGACTCTATACAAACAGATACAAAACAAAGCCAAAATCTGACAACCTGGACAACCACTCCATTCCAGACACAAAAGCATCTAACTGTGTCATCAAAATCTCAGATTATAAACCCAACAAGGTGGAGCTGGCCGTGCTTTCTAGAGGACTCTCATTTTGTCCCACTAAGGCCCTAGATAAAACTGAACTCTGCAGTGATATGGAACATTTTTTCAGGAGACCGCGCCTGAGGGAATACTTCAATGATACAGAAGATTCAGAAAACACTCGGACTGAAGGAAAAGGGATCCCAACAACCAAGAAGAGGTCAGACTGGACACCTCCACCTGGACGCAACCCTCATTTGGATAAATATATAGACTCATTCAGACATTTGATAAAATCCACCATCATTGACACCAACAGGAGACAAGCATTCAACATCAGTGCCCAGGAGAGAAAGATTATACAGTCTCTGAAAACTAACAAAGAAATCATCATTAAACCTTCTGACAAGGGAGGTGCAATAGTCATGATGAACACATCAGACTATATGAAGGAAGCAAACAGACAACTTACGGGCACATGCTACTACAGAAAACTGGAGTCGGGCCTTACACAGGACTATTACAAGGAACTAAGCGAGTTGGTATCTAGTCTGCCTGACACATCCATAAGAGCCGATGACCTGATACCAGAGAGTCCAAGAACAGGGACATTCTACATGCTTCCCAAAATCCACAAATCTGGAAATCCAGGGAGGCCGATTATTTCATGTGTGGACACCCTTACTGAGCAGGTATCTGGATGGGTAGAGGGTATTCTTAAACCCCTGGTAAAGGATACAGCCAGCTACATTCAGGACACAATTGACCTACTGAATAAACTAGCAGCAATAGGTCCTCTAACAGAAGGAACCATCCTGGCCACCATGGATGTGGAATCTTTGTACTCTAATATCCCACACCAGGATGGATTAAATGCCTGCAAAGTCTTCATGGAAAACACCGGGAATGATGCTGATTCTGTGGTGAAACTCACAAAATTCATCCTCACCCACAATTACTTTGAATTTGATGACAAGATCTATCTACAGGAGACTGGCACAGCTATGGGAAATAAAATGGCTCCACAGTATGCAAATCTTTTCATGCAAAGCTTGAAAGCGACTTTTTGTCCTCATGTCCCATCAGATCTCGGGCCTTCTACCGCTACATTGATGACATTTTAATCATCTGGACAGAGTCTGAGCAACAGCTGAAGACGTTCCACGAACAGTTCAACCAATTTCATCCCACCATCAACTTAACAATCAACTACTCCAGCACTGAAATAAACTTTTTGGACACCATCATTAAGCTAAAGAACAATGCAATAGAGACATCCCTGTATCAGAAGCCAATCGACCGTCCAACATCCCTTAAATGGGACAGTTTCCATCCAAAACACATAAAAACTCTATTATCTACAGCCAAGCCATCAGATACAACCGTATATGTTCCAACCCCATGGACAGAGATGAACACCTTGGTCGCCTCAGAAATACCTTTTAAATCAGGGCTACCATCCAAGAACAATTGAAAACCAAATTACAAGAGCCACCAGAATATCAAGGAATCACCTGCTACATTTCAAAGCTAAAGAAGAAAATAACCGGGTGCCTCTAGTAGTCACCTACAATCCAAATCTGGAGGTGCTAAGGGGAGCTGCACGGAAGCTACAAACTTTACTACAAAAAGATGCCCGATTAGAATCCATATTTCCAGACCCCCCACTACTGTGTTTTAGGCAGCCCCCAAATCTAAGAAGCATCATTGTCAGAAGCTCCCTGTCCTCCCCAACAGCTGCAGGAACCTTTCCTTGCAACGAGAAAAAATGTAAAACCTGCCCATTTATAATGACCACGGGCAAGATAAAGATCCCCAACTCCCATCAGGACTACAAGATCCCAGGTACTTTCATCTGCATCACATCTAATGTGGTGTGCATAATTATATGTACTAAATGTCCAACTGGTGGTCTGTATGTGGGGGAGACCGGGCAATAACTGAGAACTAGGATGAATTCTCATCGCCACACAGTAAGAGAAAAGAGAATGGATCTACCTGTGGCCAAACATTTTTGTATCCCCGGTCATAGCATGATGGACATGAAATTACTTGTATTGAAGGGTAATTTCATATCTCAGAGACACAGGAGAGTTTGTGAATACAAACTGATGACGACCTTTGACACTCTCAATGCTGGAATGAACCTATCACATGGATTTATGACTTTTTACATCAATTAAAGAAATTGCTCCTAGGATCCTGTGGGAGCATCACAAAACATTACCAGACTCCAATCAGAGGGCAATAAAACTTTCACACTCCTCATCTATGTACTGGTCCAATATTTATTGCCACAACTGTTCATCCCTCTCCCATATGGATAGTTCTGCTTTACGTCACTTGTCTTATCCATTGCACTATTCCTGTGTCCTGTTGTGTATAAATATGTGATTCTTCAGATGTTGTATTAGTCTTTGCCTGATGAAGAGACCTGAGTAGTCTCGAAAGCTTGCAATTTGTTACCATCTTTTCAGTTAGCCATTAAAAGGTATCAACCACTAAGGACTCTCAATTCTAAATATTTTAGTTGTAAGCCAAAATTCGAAGTGGGTTAAAGAAGCTGAAGTGGTGCAAATGTTTCTATTATACTTTTCCTCTGATTCTTCAATAACTGATTTTGGCTTACAAATACTGATGTAAAATACTGACCAAACATGTCATTCTATATCAATTAAGGAATCTGCGTCTCTGACCTTCTAGGGCATCAAAACACAACACCAGACCCCAATCAGAGGGTAATAAAACTCTCTCCTTATCTATGATCTGTTCCAATATTTATGTTCATTCCTCTGCCATAATGACAGTTCTGCTTCACGTCACTTGTCTTACCTATTGCACTATTCCTGTGTCCTCTTGTGTATATATATATATGTGTGATTCTTCAGTTTTTGTTTTAGTCTTTGCCTGATGAAGAGACCGGAGTAGTCCGAAAGCTTGCAATTTGTTACCATCTTTTCAGTACCATTAAAAGGTATCAACATGAGGACTCTCAGCTAAATATTTCTGACCAAACACTGAGCGCGCTAATGTGGCCTTAAGAAAAATATTTTTACTTTTACTAGTTCAGTGATGTTCTTGAGAAATAATACAAAGGAGATAGGAGTCGAATAATATTTTATTACCTTTTGCTGTAGCATATATTCACTTATGTGCCATAAATTCTGCATAAAAATACAGTCTAAAAGTAATTATGTCAGGATGCCAAATTACATGACACATTCAGGATATTTTACAGCAAAATAATAGTTCCTGAAGCTAATCTGTATGCATAGGCAGCAGCTGACGGCACCTGTGCTGGACTGAAAACTATTGTTGAAAAATATCCCTGTTATAGAAAACAATTACTTTCCATTCCACGTAGTATTCTGATTCTTTAACTTCAATACATTGCGAGTGATTTATAAAAATCCATACTGGAACGGAAAAAATTGAAAACTAGGAGGCGTTGCTCATAGCAGCCAATCTAGTAAAAGACTGTAATTTGATAGGTCAAAAATGGAACAGTTTATTATTTTATCAGTTACACTACGAATAAGGCCACTTTCACACATTCGGCATTTGGTCAGTATTTTACATCAGTATTTGCAAGCCAAAATCAGGAGTGGAACAATCAGAAGAAAGCATAATAGAATCACATCACCACTTCTTCATTTTTCACCCACTCCTGCTTTTGTCTTACAAATACTGATGTAAAATCCTGAGCAAATACTGAGTGTGTGAACATGGCCTAAGAATGTAAATGTATATTTGCTACATCAATTTTATTTGCTGGGAGTCACATTCTGCACACACACTCTTTTGGCCCAGCCACCACATCATGACTATAGAATGGCTGACTTCTGCTATCTGGACCCGAATACCTCACCCCTGTAACCTTCACAGCCCATAATTCCCTTTCCAGTTAACTAAGCTTACCCCTTTTTCCATAATAAAGACAGACACTGTGACTTGGATGAAAAGACCACAGAAGCCTTTATTCAACAACCTTAAAATATTAAATTAACATATAAATTAACTTGTAAATTAACATATAAATTAACCTAAATCTGAGAAAGGGTCTTTGTAAGCAACCACATTAAAAACCTGTCACCATCAGCTACTCCTGCATTGCCCCCTACTGTAACGAGTGGATTTGGTGGCCCTCCTGCTGAATGATGCCCCATCCATTTCCCTCTGAGGTCTTTGCCCAATAAGGACCCTGATTATTGCTTAACATCTGGCAAAGGAGGGAGGTGACCCTCCCAAAACAGAGTCTCCTCTCTCCCTTTTACCATACAACCTTAGCTTTCCAAAGACCTGATCCTGCCATGACATGCAAGAGTGACCACCTCATGAGTGCATGACCTTCCACACCTGAACAGCCTTTTCCAGGCCCTCTCTAAAAACTAGGGCCCATATAAATGTACCCCATCCCGATGCAAATGTTCCCGGGAAGGAACCTCTAAATCCTGATGCCTTACCACAATGGTCCCATTCCTAAAAAGAAAACAGAATACCTCCCAATTGACCTTTGCCCAACCTTTATTCAAGCGCTCAGTGAAGCAGCCATGTTTCCATGTCAGTTGGGCGACAATGTCCAACCAAACCAACACTAGATGCGGGTGGGAAAACATCATGTTGTAGGCAGTCGAACTTGATGTCCCGGATCTAATCTCTAGAGGTCCAAATGCCTAAGTGTTTTCCCACCAGCGTGCATCCCCAATATATCCAGGAGCCTGTTCAAATTGGCATTGAAATAAAACTTCTTCTCTATGGAGTCCAAACTGACGACAATCAGACCTGACATCAGCCCTTAGAGCTACCTATACCACAAAAGAGTGGCCTAGAACCCAAACCAGCAGTGGGCAGTCTGGAAAAGAGAAGGATGAATACAAATTGCTGCCCACAGTACATTTCCAACATTAATTTTGCATATATATATTATTTTTTTTATAACATACTTGGATGCATGTACAAACGGAATCACTCTGACTCTCATCGTTCGATTCTCTTCACCATGTCAGGAGATAAATCCCATCTAGATGCCTCAGAGGCTGCTCCAATACTGAATGACTGTAACCCATAATCAGAACCCATCAGACATCTCTTGCAAACAGCCCTGAACTGGAACCACAACAATGCTAAGCTGTTCTCATTTACCAATAAAGACCCCAGATTTGTGTCTCTCATTCGCAAAAATTCCCTCATACACTTCTTTGGGCATTCATTAAGGCCTTCTACCACACTCAACTGAATTATTCGGCCTCTTTCCCCAGCATTGGTCTAGGATTTTGTTAAAAAATGACGCAGTGCCCCCTTTCAAATGAAACGTATGACACCGAAACCGAATCTGGATTAATTCCGTCAATCACTGACAACCCTTCCGGGTATGACAAAAGATGGATTAAACTGAATTTATTGGGCTCCTTTGTTGGCACCAGACCTAAAAGAGAAATCCTGAAATTGCGCAATAGGCAATCCACGAATGTCATCGCCACCCTTCCTAATTCCACTTCGTTCGTCAACTTCTCCTGAACCACATTCAGACAAACTAAAGCTGATTTTAAATTATGGGCTGGGGTGGAAACAGATGAAACAACTGAGGGAATCTTGAAACTGTAACGAAAACCGTCCCTCAAGAAAACTGCAACTTCCTTATCAAAATACATATTTAGATATGGACCCATCAGCTCTACTCTCACTGGCATCATCCCTCTTACTTGCAGTTTCTCCAAAGTTTCCCTTTCTTTTTTTGAAACATTTGGCATGACTGTGGATCCCCCACATCTTGAACACTCATGCTTAAACCGTCAAGATGTCCCAAAACTACACTCTCTTTCATAAAAACTCCAACATAGCCCTTTCAGGTATTTTCCAAACATCTGCCAGTGTTAGTAGCACCTCTGGCAACTCCGGGAAAGGACTGTGCCCCAACTCTTTATGCAGCATCATGAACCGCATCCATAAGTTGATTTCCTTATGCTCCCATTGCAGAGAAGGCCTGATCGCCTTTCTCTGTCTAAATTGCTTGTCGTAACATAACAAATGCAAATCTCCGTATGTGCAATAAGCTTTACCAATTCCATCCAGGTAACAGAACAGGCCTGAGCAATTTTCAGGTGCCTTCTCCCCAATTACACTGGATAGGATGTGAAGGCCTGCGACCAATTGGCTAATGTCCAACAGATCAAACGATACCTCCACCATTCCTACTCATCCTTCTTACTCTCATCTGGCTTTACACGATCTAAATTAAACTTCTCCAGAGGCAATAATGAAAAAATCTCTCCATACTCATCATTCCAGATCTTTTCTTTCGTCTCCTCCTTCAAATGGGTCCCCAACAGCCCATCAAAGAAAATACACACCTCCCCTAACACTCTATAGCCCATACATACAATATTCACAGTCATTGAGGGAGGCGCTGCAGGAGTACTCTCTGCTGACACCACCGCAGCACGGGCAGCACTTGGGCTCTCTACAACAAGCAGTTCTGGCTCTGTAGCACCCACAGACTCACTGCCCTGCCATACAAGTCCCTGGCTCGCCACAACTGGAACAATCAGCTCCCTCATAACCCGCAACAGCAGCAACACAGCACTCTCTCCCACATGACCTTCATCCCTATTAACCGGAGCCTGACTACTCACTGCTACACCATCAGTCACAGCCTGACGCCTGACATCCACATTCCTAGTACATCACCCAACCGTAAAGTGACCACATTTCTTACCAGGCTGACTGCGAGGTCCACTCGGAACAATGGTTACGTGCATCCCCCAATGCTCCATGCCTGTCTCTTCATCAGAAGAGCCTCTCCTTCTTCTTCCTCGCTGTCATCTTCATTACCAGCAGTCTGGATCGCTCCAACTGCCATTACGCATCACTAACATGTGTAGGGGGAGCCAGGGCCATTGTTGTGGCTAACAACGGTTGCTTAATCATGCCCTGGTCTCCCTCCACATACACACAATGTCCCCTTTTATCTTGCGTCCTGCTCTCGGTTCCATCTGGGTCCTCTCTGAACTGATGAGGATGGCTTTCTGGCAATTTCAGACAAAGAGAGACAGAGTCCATTTTCAACTTAACAAGAACAATTTTACTTGGTTCCATTCTCAGTACGTCCAGTTCAGACACAGTTGTATCACAGGGATCATGACAGAGTACATTCCTTTCTTGCCCTGTGCTTTCCCTCACTTCTTGCAGAATGTCCCAGGGTCGTACCGGATTGTCCGGTACCGCAGCGTTCCTCTTGGCCAGCCTAACTATCTTCAGGATTTCCCCTGTCCGTTTCACACCAGACAAAAGGGCATCAGCCCATGAAGTTAGCTGCCACATACTGGTGCTGCCCTGCATTCTCTCATTTGTGACCTTTGGCCCTGAGGCCCTGGACGACTGGGCTCAGTGCTTAAACGTTATGGGGTCACCTGCCCTGTCCATGTTCCCAGGCCCTACTCACTAACTACAGGAAATATTCCTGGCTTACCCACAGCTGGCCCTTCCTAAATTAACTATTTACTATACCGAGTATGCTAATGTGTCCCCATCTAGTGGTCTACCTTACATACTACACTTTCCCTATCTACATATATACAGTACACATGAATATATTAGACTTCACAACAATATACAGTACAGACCAAAAGTTTGGACACACCTTCTCATTCAAAGATTTCTCTGTATTTTCATGACTATGAATGTTAGAACCCTCTTGTTAGGTTTTGTTTCAGTTTGCTGGTCGCATGACCTTTTTTCCCTATTTAGTCTGGCTCCGCCCTTCTGGTTTTGCTGGACTTCATTGTATTATCTACTTTTAAGCTAGCCGGGTGCTTAGGTGCCTTACTCAGTCAGTTTTGCTTGATCTTAGGATCCCTAAGTAATTTGTTTTCTGTTTAATTATCCCTGCTACACAATTTTTCTCCCAGTCCCTAGATCTTGTAGGGATTCCTCCCTCGCAACTATAGGTCTTCGTTCAGACTAGCTGAGGACTTTAGCGGGTCTGGTCGCAGGATCAGGTTCCCCGTTACATCGTAGGGATCCAGCTTAGTTCTATTGTAGGGACAGAATTCCTATCTTTCCTTAGTGCTTGTAGCAGATCATAACAGTAAGTCCAGCCCAAAAAAAAGAAAAAAAATCTCTAAGGAAAGGTTTTCTGTTTCCATCATGGTGTCGGTTCAGGATTTAGCTCAACGCCTGCAGGGACTTTCTCTGGAGGTGCCTGAGATCCAGCAACACGTGAGTAGTTGTTCTGGAGCACATTTCGTGGAGCCAAAGGTACGTTTGCCTGATTTATTTTTTGGTGAACAACAAGATTTTTTTTCTTTTAAAAATGCTTGCTTGTTGTATTTTCGTTTGAGACCCAGATCCTCTGGTGATGAATCACAGCGTATAGGGTTCATAATGTCACTTTTGCGCAAAGAACCTCAGGACTGGGCCTTTTCTCTGCAGCCTAGTGATCCATGCTTTAGATCAGTGGATATTTTTTTTTCTGCTTTGGGGTTATTGTATGACGATCCTGATCGTGTTTCATCAGCTGAGACAGAATTGAGACGTTTGAGACAGGGACCAGGTAATGTGGAAAAATATTGTACTCACTTCCAAAGGTGGTCCACTCAGTTTATTTCTTGCAGGGTTAAGTGAAAGGGTTAAAGATTTGCTGATTGCTTATCCTTACCTGGTAACGTGCAAGGGTTAATGAGAGTAAATCTGCCTTGTCAGCTCCAAGTCTGGAGAGGGACTGTACTGACATTGCAGAGCCGATGGAAATTGGAGCAATGGCACCTCAATCCCGGGAAAAAGACTGCAGATTTGCTGAAGGTTTGTGTTTCTATTGTGGCAAATCTAAGCATTTTATTAAGAACTGTGCGCTTCAAATGAATAAAGAGAAAAAAAAAATGAGGTCAATTTCGCCCGTATAGCTTGTTTAAACAATAAAGGTGTCTTTCTTTCTGCTACCACTGCTGTTGAGGAGGAATTAATGAGTTTCGGGTATTTGTGGATTGTGGTTCAACTCTCAATGTGATTGATGGGAAATTTTTGGAAAAACTAAAATTAAAACCCAAACTTCTGTCTTCCCCTATTAATGTGGTTTCTGTGGATGGTTCTCCCTTGAAAAATGTTACTCACCATTAGAGTTGAGCGATACTTTCCGATATCCAAAAATATCTGGATCGGAATGGTATCGACGATATCACAAAATATCGGCGATACCCGATACCGATACCGGAAATCCAATGTAAGTCTATGGGAACAAAATATCGTAATTAAAAAAAAAAACATTCTTGACTTGTTGATAATTGTACATGAAGGAAAACAACAAAGAGTAATGTAGAATGTATTGGGGGAGGTTGAGGAGACATTAAAGGCATAGATGTTTAACCCAATCCAATGGAATAGCATTAATAATTTTTTTTTTTAAAGACGTTCGGATTGACGAAGAAATTGACAATGTTGTTAACCTTTTTTCTATTTTGGCAAATATGTATGTTTCACAACTTCCATGCTCTTGACCTTTTTAACTTTTGCCACACTTTCACCTTCATAATCTTCAGCAGCATCATCTTTGTCATCTAATTATTCTTCATCTTCACCTTCTTTATCTTCTTCTTAAACTTCTTGTTATTCATCTTTTTGTTAACATTACTCATATTGTTCTTATTAAACTATTATTCTTCTTCATATTCTACTTCTTCATCTTCTTCCTCTTCATCTTCTTCATCATATTCTTATTTGTGACAGAGATTCCTGTACTTGTAATCTGTAAAAGTATGAATTTTTCTTCCTTCCGTTCTTGCTGTCACAAAAGATTTAAATTACAACAGTATTTGTCCGTGTTCAGTTTAGCCTGCAGCAGCAGGCATTTTCCAGGGGCACCACGAGGAGGAACGGACTCACCCCCATACACTGCTTAGTCTTCTTCTGCTTATAATTTACAGCATATATTTTGCTCTTCATTTTGGTCTTATTTTTCATGTTCTTCTGCTTTTTGATCTTCTGCTTATTGTTCTTCTGTCTCTTGTTCTGTATCTTGTAGTTTGTCTTAACCTTCTTTGTCCTGTTGGTGATCTTCTTCTGGGTAATCTTTGATTTCCTCTTTGTGATGGTGTTCAGGCTGGTTGGCTTGATGCTCGTCGTCCTTGGGGTTGTCATCTTCTTCGGGTGTGTCTTTACGGTTGTCTAACTTCCGAGAACCAGCTGATGTTACTGGAACCCGGGCGGGTATCAGATGGTACAAGAGACAATGGAAGTAACGAGGACCAGCTGACTGTGCTGGAACCCGAGGGGCAGCAGAAGGAAAAGAGCCAATGGCACAACGAGGACCAGCTGACGTTACTGGGACACGGTTACTAAGCAGGAGGTACCTGTGCTCAAAAGCACTACCAAGGACCAGCAGACGTTGCTGGAACTTGGATACCGAACTGGAGGCACCGAGGCCAAAGGCACTGCGGAGAACCAGTTGATGGTACTGGAACCCGGATGGGTAGCAGAAGGTACAAGAGCCAATGCAAGTAACGAGGACCAGCTGACTGTGCTGGAACCCGGAGGGGCAGCAGAAGGAAAAGAGCCAATGGCACAACCGAGGACCAGCTGACGTTACTGGGACACGGTTACTAAGCAGGAGGTACCTGTGCTCAAAAGCACTACCAAGGACCAGCAGACGTTGCTGGAACTCGGATACCGAACTGGAGGCACCGAGGCCAAAGGCACTGCGGAGAACCAGCTGACGGTACTGGAACCCGGACGGGTACCATAAGACACCCATGAAAATGTAAGTTGACAGGCCGCAAGCTGTCCGCAGTTACCGAATCACACAGTCCTACAGTGGATGCTTGTCCTATTGTCACAACGGAAACAGACTTTATTTAGATATCCCACAGCACACATAGGAATCACCTAAACTGCAGGCACCATAGAGTCGGCTAACCCGAATGCAACACGAAAGGACAACTTATTGGAGGCTAATTAACGTTGACACTGCCAGTAAACAGCTGTCGTGCTGTAACAGGCTGGGCAGGAGTCAGTACCCGTGCCAATTACTTCCGAGCAACAACTGGCGGTGTTGGAGCCCAGGGATGAGAGGAGGACAGGGTGGAGGCAGCATGACTTTTTGGCGTACACACAGCAGGGGAACAGCTGACATTACTGAACCCCAGTAACACAGGAGCAAGTGTTGACTGTGCTAACAGCACTTCCGAGCGTTCCTTTATGTGCACTTTAGTAGGAGGTCGGCGTACCCCCCTGCTGCGGGAAGAACAAATTGAAGCCGTTGTTGCTTGGATGGCAGCCAATGCATTGACTTCAATTGCTTCCACCTCCTCTCAGGAACACAGCACTGTTGAGCAACCATCTGTCTCTTCACCGCCTGCCAAATTGCCCAGGCAGTCAGACAGTTCTATACAGGATCCAGTTGAGTCTCTGCTTCTGTTCTCAGAATCTGTTGGCTTGCAAACAGGGGCCCAGCCAAGCAGCATTCTGGAATGTGAAGAAGAGGGAGTATGCAGTGATGCGCAACAGCTGTGTCTCTCAGTATCTGAAGAGGCGGGTGAGCCAGTGCCGATGCTCAGCACACCGCAGAACGCATCTGATGATGATGAGACTCAGGTGCCAGTTTCTGTTGAGCATGGTGCTGGCCAGACCACCCAACAGCAGCAGGTTTTGGAAGAGGGTAGTGGAGATGATGAGGTCCAAGTCCCAACATGGCGTGAGGAACAGGAAGGTGGTGGGAGCAGCTCTGAGGAAGAGATTGCCCCAACGGTACAAACAGGAGGGAGAGTTAGGCTGCAGACTTGGTTGACTGTAGCCTCCAGTTTGGAACCTGTTCGGAGCAGTTCTCTTCCAAAAGTCAAAACGGGCGCTCCCAGGACTTGCACTGCGTGGTCCTTTTTTGACACACTTGCAGATGATATTTGCTATGTGAAATGCAAGCTGTGTAATCTAAAAGTAAAAACAGGTAAAAGTGTCAGTAACGTCAATACCAGTAATATTATTATTATTATAGATTTTAATAGCGCCATTTATTCCATGGCGCTTTACATGTGAAGAGGGGCAAATATAGACAATTACAGTAAACATGAGCAATACAAGGCACACACAAGTACAGAAGGAGAGAGGATCCAGCCCGCGAGGGCTCACAATCTACAGGGGTGGTTGAGGATACACTAGGAGAGGGAAGAGCTGATCGTGTGGTGGTTCAGTAGACTGATGATCATTGCAGGTTGTAGGCTTGTCGGAATAGGTGGGAAATATGTGCAAACATGTGGGTACAAAGCACGTAGTTGAGTTACAAAGACACACTGGAGATGTAGGCCAACCTACAGCAGCACCTACATCTTCAGGTGTGTCGGAGCCTCTTCCTCCAGCTGACACACAGCTGGTTCGGCTTTCTCACAGGATCGCCATGGAAGAACCTCGGTCAATGTTGTCCAGAGACAAAGTGTTATTCCACCCACAGCAGCAAGTTCCCTGTCATCCTCACACACCCAGGCCACAAAACAGCCATCGGTACCACAGGCATGGGATAAAAGACGGCCATACTCGGCAAACCATCCACGAGCACAGGCTCTGAATGCTGGCATTGAAAAACTCCTGTCCCTTGAAATGCTGTCATTCAGGCTGGTGGAGACTGACAGTTTCCGTAACTTAATGCATTGGCAGTCCCACAATACAATGTGCCAAGCCGATTTTATTTCAGCAGGGAAGCCGTCCTTGGTCTGCAAAAGCATGTTGCGTGAAAAATTAAACATGCGCTACTAAACTTCGTCAGTAGCAATGTCCACCTGACCACCGCTGTGTGGACCAGTACCCATAGCCAGGGACGATACCTTTCCCTCACTGCCCATTGGGTCAATGTTGTGTAGCCGGGTACAGATCTTGCGAGTGGCGCTGTACGTGTTCAGCCAACTCCAAGGATTGCAGGAATCAAGTCTGTACACATTGACTCCTCCTCCTACTCCAGTTCCTCAGAAACATTGCTGCAGGAGCCGTCACGGTCTACCTCCACATGGACCAGTGAACGCTTAATAATAATAATAATAATCTTTATTTATATAGCGCCAACAGATTCCGCTGCGATTTACAGTTTAACAGTTTCAGAACACAAGTAATAAGTAACAACGTTAACAATAAAATAATTAAAGCAATAGAAGCCGCCCCTGCTCTTGAGAGCTTACAATTTACAATGAGGTGGGGGAGCTACAAAGTACAGGTGTTTATATACAATGGTCTATTTACAATGATGGTCCAGCCATTTTAAGGGAGTGAGGGATGGATGGAGATAGTGAATGGGCTACACACACACACTTACACATAGAATGACTTTGGGCCTGGGGTCCGATATATGACCGCTACTCTGAGGGAGAGGGGACGAAAGAGCATGATGGTGTGGACCTCAAAAGAAGGGAATGAGAGTGATGGAATTGGGGGGATGACCTGGAAAGTGCATTGTGGGGACAGGAGTATGCCGACTCCACCACCATGTCTGTTTGAGGGTCTCGGGGAATGTGAGAACTATAAGCCACCATAGGAAATGGAAAGGAGGGGAAACCGTGTCAGAATCCTGAATCCAGGTTTCAGTCAGGGCCAACAGATGAAGAGAGTTGTTCAGAAAGTAGTTGTGCAGGAAGGTTAGCTTGTTGCATGCAGACCGTGGATTCCAGAGGGCACAGTTAAACGAAGGAGATGAGGGAGTGCAATTAATATTAATAAGATTATTATGGTTTCGATATGAGGTAGTGTAGGGATTGAGGTTGGGGGATGGTGGACCAAGGTTGGGGGAGATGTCCCCTGAAATCAATAGGAGTAGGAAGATAAAGAGCAGGTAGTTGTTGGTGTTGTAAGTTGGTTTTTTCAGTGATGTGTTTCGGCTAGATGGGCTAAGGTTTCTCAGGAAGGTGATGAGTGCATGGGAACTGTACATGGGAGAGGGAAGTATGGAGGGGCTCATGTGTATGAGTCGTGATGAAGGGGGGATGGAGCGGTGTTTGTGGAAGGCAAGGGAACACAGGAGGATACAGTTAATGTACATAATTAAAAACATAACAAAAAACAAGAAACAAATATCCTAAAATAAAATTTAAAATATATTGCAAAACATGCATGAGGTTGTAATAATAATAATAGCGGTATTTGATAAACATAATATTTATGAAAATGTTTTGTTCAGGATTAGCAAAGTGTGGACTACCTTATTCCAGCCCTGATTAACTGCCATGAATAACTGCCGTTTACTCAATGCTTGTCTTCTATGATGCTTTGCTTTCTGTGATGCGTGCACCCCACACATGCACCACACAACGCTTAGCTGTTGCGACCGATATGAGCACTGCCGTGAGCAAACTTCAACAGGTCGTCCTGAAATTAATTTCCATGGGGAATCAAAGCCACACAGCGCAGGAGCTCTGGAATGCCATGAAGCAGGAGAGCGACGTGTGGTTTTTGACAGCGAATCTCCAGCTAGGCTTGGTAGTGTGTGACAATGGCCGAAATCTGGTGGCAGCTCTGGGCCTTGTCAACCTCACTCACATACCATGTCTGGCACATGTGCTCAACTTGGTCGTGCAGAGTTTTTTGAGGGACTATACGGATATTGTTGCACTGCTGCACAAGGTCCGCCTACAGTGCGCTCACTTGCGACATTCCAGCATGGTCAGATCGCGCATTGCAGCTCTGCAACGCAGATTTCGCCTTCCTGAACATCGCATCATATGTGACGTACCCACCAGGTGGAATTCCACGTTACATATGTTGTAGCGGTTGTGTGAGCAGCAGCCAGCAGTAATGGAGTATCAGCTGCATCAGGCGCAATCAACTCGCAATTTGCGCCGTTCACACTTCACCACTACTGAGTGGGCCTCTATATAATAATAATAATCTTTATTTATATAGCGCCAACAGATTCCGCAGCGCTTTACAGTTTAACAGTTTCAGAACAAAAGTCATAAGTAACAACGTTAACAATACAATAATTAAAGCAATATAAGCCGGCCCTGCTCGTGAGAGCTTACAATCTACAATGAGGAGGGGGAGCTACAAAGTACAGGTGTTTATATACAATGGTGTATTTACAATGATGGTCCAGCCATTTTGAGGGAGTGAGGGATGGATGGATGGAGATAGTGAATGGGCTACACACACACACACACACACACACACACACACATAGAATGACTTTGATTAGTGAATGTGATAGGCCGCTCTGAACAAATGTGTTTAGAGGGAGCGCCTGAAACCATGCAAATTGCGGATAGTCCTAATTTCTTGGGGTACAGCATTTCAGAGGATTGGCGCAGCGCGGGAGAAGTCTTGGAGTCGGGAGTGGGAGGTACGGATTAGTGCAGAGGTTAGTCCAAGGTCGTTTGCAGAGCACAGCAGTCGGTTAGGCCGATAGATAGAAATGAGGGAGGAGATGTAGGGGGGTGCTGCACTGTGGAGAGCTTTGTGGGTGAGAACAAGTACTTTGAATTGGATCCTATAATGGATGGGCAGCCAGTGTAAGGACTGGCGAAGGACTCTATGAAGGACATCTGCCACGTTTTGCGTGCGTTTGATGAGTCAACGCGGATGGCGAGTGCAGATGATGCACTAGTCAGCCTGACTGTCCCCCTTATCTGCCTGCTTGAAAAAACACTGCAAGCACTAAGGGATGAGGTTTTGGAAGAGGTGGAGGATGAGGAGTCACAAATTCCATCACCTTATGTACAGTCAGCGCAACGTGGTTCCTCACAAAGGCTGGGCAGGGCTCACTTTGTGAGGAGGATGAGGAGGAGTCAATGGAGGAGGAAGACATCGCTCCAGAGGGAGGTACACAACGCTCTAGTCAGTATGTAGAGCGAGGGTGGGGTGATGCAGAGCAGGCAGAGATGACGCCTCTTGCAGGGGACAGCGTTTCTTGGCCAGTTGGAAGTCTGCAGCACATGGTTGATTTCATGCTGCAGTGCCTGAGAAACGACCGCCACATCACCCACATTCTCACCACGTCTGATTATTGGGTGTACACCCACCAAGACCCTCGCTACCGGGACAACTTTCAAAGCCTCATCAGACCGTTGAACTGGGAGCGTAAAATGCGGGAGTAACAAGACACACTGCTGCAATTATTATTATTATTATACATTTATATAGCGCCATTTATTCCATGGCGCTTTACATATGACAAGGGAAAAATATAGACAGGTACAATAAAGATGTGCTGGACAAGGGACACACAAGTACAGAAGGAGAGAGGACCCTGCCCGCGAGGGCTCACAGTCTGCAGGGATGGGTGAGAATGCAATAGGAAAGGGTACAGCTGGTCGTACGATGGTTGAGTACACTGAGGATCATTGCAAGTTGTAAGCTTGTCGGAATCCATAATGTTCTCCATTCCAGCCGAGAGCACTGCTGCTGCTACTGCTTTACAAAGCAGCTCTGTGCGTCGAGGCAGTGGAGACAGCTCTGCAACAAGAGGGAGCACAAGCAGCGCCTCTGCACAGGGCAAGACCAGTATGTTCCAAATGTGGCGAAGTTTTGTGGCAGCGCCACCAATGTCTACACCATCCGAGACGGCTCCAGTCAGCAGGAGGCAACGTTTCCGTAAGATGGTGACAGACGACATGTCTTGCCCTCTCAGTGTACTCCCAGATGGCTCTTCCCCATTCAAGTTTTGAGTCTCTAAGCTGGATACATGGCCAGAGCTTAGCCAGTATGCATTGGAGGTGCTGGTTGCCCTGCTGGCAGTGTATTATCGGAGCGCGTCTTTTGTGCTTCAGGTGGTGTACTAACAGACCGTCGCTTGCGACTATCCTCCGATAATGTAGACCGGCTTACTTTGCTGAAAATGAACAAGGCATGGATCACGCATGAATTTGCCTGTCCTGTTTCCGATTAAATAACTGGTTGGCAACGTTATACATGTATCCTGTTATGTTCATCTTTCTACTACCTGAACTGTACAGTCATGGCCAAAAGTTTTGATAATGACACAAATATGATATTTTCACATGATCTGCTGCCCTCTGGTTTTTATGTGTGTTTGACAGATATTTTTATCACAGACAGAAATATAATTGCAAACATATGAGTAACAAAAGCTTATATTGACAGTTAGAATGAGTTAATGCAGCAAGTCTAATTTTGCAGTGTTGACCCTTCTTCTTCAGGACCTCTGCAATTCTCCCTGGCATGCTCTCAACCAACTTCTGGACCAAATCCTGGCTGATAGCAGTCCATTCTTGCACAATCAATGCTTTCATTTTGTCAGAATTTTTAATTTTTTGTTTGTCCACCCGTCTCTTGATGATTGACCACAAGTTCTCAATGGGATTAAGATCTGGGGAGTTTCCAGCCCATGGACCCAAAATCTCTATGTTTTGTTCCCTGAGCCATTTTGTCACTCCATAACTTAGGCAAATCAAACTCACATCATGCCTCAAAAGCTGCAATGTTGGAAGTGCATAATGTGGGTTGAACTTTGACAACAGCTGCAGTGCGAATGTTTGCCTTCATTGTTCTTGGCTTTTAAATAAAAGCATACAAGTAAATATAATAATACCTGAAAACCTCAGACTACAGTGAACACTTCACACAACTGTTCAATAGCTGTGAAAGCCCTCTTTGTGTAATTCTATATTCTTTGCAACCAATGTATTGGATACGGATGGAAGCATGTCACAGTAATAGATTTGAATTATTTGAAATTGAATGTAGCAGCACCAATTTTAGAAAAATGACAAGGATGAGCCAGGGACAGACACTCAGCAGAGTACACGCAGCGGTGGTTGAAGTAAGTGGAGCGGGATCTACACTCCTACCAAAAATTTAAACCTCAGACTAGAGTGAACACTGAAAACAACTGTTCACTTGCTGTGAAAGGCCTTTTTGTGGACTTCTATTATGTTTGCAAGCAATGTATTGTATTTTGATGGAAGAGCGTCACACTAATAGATTTTAGTAAATTTAAAATAGAATAAAGCAGCACCAATTTTAGAAAAATGACAAGGATGAGCCAGTGACAGACACTCAGCAGAGTACACGCAGCGGTGGTTGAAGTAAGTGGAGCGGGATCTACACTCCTACCAAAAATTTAAACCTCAGACTAGAGTGAACACTGAACACAACTGTTCACTTGCTGTGAAAGGCCTTTTTGTGGACTTCTATTATGTTTGCAAACAATGTATTGTATTTTGATGGAAGAGCGTCACACTAATAGATTTTAGTAAATTTAAAATAGAATAAAGCAGCACCAATTTTAGAAAAATGACAAGGATGAGCCAGTGACAGACACTCAGCAGAGTACACGCAGCGGTGGTTGAAGTAAGTGGAGGGGGATCTACACTCCTACCAAAAATTTAAACCTCAGACTAGAGTGAACACTGAACACAACTGTTCACTTGCTGTGAAAGGCCTTTTGCGGACTTCTATTATGTTTGCAAGCAATGTATTGTATTTTGATGGAAGAGCGTCACACTAATAGATTTTAGTAAATTTAAAATAGAATAAAGCAGCACCAATTTTAGAAAAATGACAAGGATGAGCCAGTGACAGACGCTCAGCAGAGTACACGTAGCATTAGTTGAAGAAGTAACTGGAGTGTGATCTGCACTCAAAAAAAAAAAAACTCACAGACTGCAGTGAACACTGAAACACAACTGTTCACTATCTGTGAAAGGCTCCTTTGTGTACTTCTATAGTGTTTGAAAGCAATGTATTGTATCAGGATGGAAGCACGTCACACTCATAGATTTTAGTTTTTTTCAATAGAATGGAGCAGCAACAATTTTAGAAAAATGACAAGGATGAGGCAGTGACACACGCTCAGCAGAGTACACGCAGCATTAGTTGAAGAAGTAACTGGAGGTGATCTGCATTTAAAAAAAAAAAAATACCTCACAGACTGCAGTGAACACTGAAACACAACTGTTCACTATCTGTGAAAGGCTCCTTTGTGTACTTCTATAGTGTTTGCAACCAATGTATTGGATACGGATGGAAGCACGCCACACTATAATTTCAATTGAATGGAGCAGCAAGAATTACACTAAAGAAAAAAATAAGTCTGTGAGTGACACGTGCAGATACCTACAAACAGCGTTGGATGCAGAGCAAACTGCAGCGTCACCTGCACGCACACACCACCTTGCAGAGCTGTGAAAACAACACTGCAAGGCAAAAGGAAGCTTTACACAGCGGTTGGTAAACTAGCCTGCCTAAAGCACAGTACACAAAATCGCAATCTCTAACTGTCCCTCAGAGTCAGCAGAGCAGCGTTCTGTCCCTATCTGAATTCACAGCACAGTGACGCTAAAATGGCGGCGGCGCCTTTTATAGTGCATTCTGACATCATTTCAGCATCCAATCACAGCCATGCCATTATTAACATGACCGCAGCAGTACAGGATGTGCCCACACTTCTTAGGATTCCTCATTGGCTGACTAAAATCACATTGCCTCTCAAAGAATTATGGGAACTTCCAATTCCGGTATACGATATATGGAAAATATCGGAACTAAGTATCTAAAGTCCGATACAGCGAATATCGCCCGATACCCATACTTGCGGTATCGGAATGCTCAACTCTACTCACCATATCTGTGAATTTCCTCTTACTATTAATGGTGTTCATCAAGAGAATTTGGATTTGGTAGTTTTGAATAATTTGCCCTCACCGGTGATGTTGGGGTTACCCTGGTTAAAATTGCACAATCCGGTACTGTATTGGACTACCAATGAAATTAAGTCCTGGAGTCCTAATTGTTATGACAAGTCTTGTAACAGGCGTATTGCTGCTGTAGTTAAGGGGGAGTTACCTGTACCTATTCAGGATTTTTGGAAAGTTTTTTCTGATAAGGAAACGCAGGTATTGCCTCCTCATAGAGAATATGATTGTGCAATTAAATTTGTCCCTGGAGCAACTCTTCCTAAAAGTCGTTTATTTAATTTGACTATTCCTGAGAGAAAGGCTTTGGAGGAATACATACAGACAAGCTTGGCCGCCGGTCACATTAGGCCTTCCAAATCTCATGTGGCGGTTGGATTTTTTTTTGTTAAAAAAAAGGACGGCGGTTTACGGCCTTGTCTAGACTTTCATGAGATTAATAAGATTACTGTACGCAATCCTTACCCACTGCCATTGATTCCTGATTTGTTTAATCAGTTAGTGGGGGCCAAGTGGTTCTCAAAAATTGATCTTCGAGGGGCATACAATTTGTTGCGCATGAAGGAGGGGGATGAATGGAAGACTGCGTTTAACACTCCACTGGGTCATTTTGAGAATCTAGTCATGCCTTTTGGGCTTTCCAGTGCTCCGGCATTTTTTCAGAATCTTATTAATGACATCCTTAGACCTTTGATCGCAGAAGTGTGGTTGTGTATTTGGAAGACATTTTGATTTATTCACCGATTTGGAGTCTCATTGGAGGAGTGTGCGTGAAGTATTACAGTTACTGAGTGATAATTCACTTTTTGCCAAACTAGAAAAATGTGAGTTCGCTGTACAGAGACTTAGTTTTTTGGGCTACATTGTCTCCATTGAAGGTTTTGAGATGGACTCGGTGAAAGTGCAAGCTGTGCAGGATTGGCCTAGACCTATTGGTGTGAAATCAATACAGAGGTTTTTGGGGTTCGCCAATTATTATAGAAAATTCATTAAAAAATTTTCTGTGATTGCCAAACCTCTGACCGATCTTACTAGGAAAGGTGCTGATGCTGTTCAGTGGACTACTGAGGTCATTCAGGCTTTTGTCTTGCTAAAGGAGAGGTTCAGCTCTGCTCCCATCCTTACGCAGCCTGATGTGACTAAACCATTTTTGGTTGAGGTTGATGCTTCTTCTGTGGGGGTCGGCGCGGTGTTGTCTCAGGAAAAGACGGATGGAGTACATCCCTGTGCTTTTTTTTCAAAGAAATTTTCTGAGTCTGAACTAAATTATGATATCGGTAATCGGGAATTGTTGGCAATTAAACTCGCATTTGAACACTGGCGTCATTTTTTGGAGGAGCGGAATTTCCCATTCAAGTCTTCACCGATCATAAAAATCTGGTCTACCTTGATGCTGCCAAACGCTTGAATGCCCGTCAGGCTAGGTGGGCACTGTTTTTCTCACGGTTTAATTTTACCATTACTTACATCCCAGGTACTAAAAATGTTAAAGCTGATGCTTTGTCTCGCAGCTTTTCTCCTATGGTGGGTACTGAGGAGGAGGAAAACATTTTGCAAGAGGGGGTTGTTATTGCTGTTTTGGACTCTGTGTTGGAAGATGAGATTCTTAAAGCACAGGAGAATGCCCCATCTAACACGCCGCATGGGAGGTTGTTTGTGCCTGGTACCCTGAGGAGAGATTTGTTTGTTGAATGTCATGACTCTTTGTTGGCAGGTCATCCTGGAATCTCTGAGACCAAGAAACTTGTGGGTCGCAGCTTTTGGTGGCCTGGATGGCAGAAGGAAGTCATTAAGTGGGTGCGTCAATGCACGGTGTGTGCTTGATCTAAGTCTTCTCATACTCCTGCTGCGGGGTTGCTTTGCCCTCTGGAGGTCCCTAGTGCACCTTGGACACATTTGGCTATGGACTTTATTACTGACCTTCCCCCCTCTGAGGGTTTCACTGTCATCTGGGTGGTCGTGGACCGTTTTAGCAAGATGTGTCACTTGGTTCCTTTCATCAAACTGCCCTGCGCTAAGACTCTCGCTAAGGCCTTTGTCAAGGAAATTGTCAGACTACATGGCGTTCCTACTGACATTGTTTCTGATAGGGGACCTCAGTTCGTGGCTTTTTTGGCGCGCCTTTTGTGACAGGTTGGGAGTTCATTTGTCATTTTCATCCGGATATCATCCTGAGTCTAATGGCCAGACAGAAAGGAAAAACCAGGATGTTGAGCAGTTCTTGCGTTGTTTTGTGACTGATAATCAAGAGGGGTGGTCTGAGTTTCTGCCACTTGCTGAGTTTGCTCTTAACAACCATACATCCGCTTCTGCTGGTTGTTCGCCTTTTTTTTGTTGACTGGGAGACATCCGTTGTTTGGGTCATTTTCCAAGTTGGGATCGGCTGTACCTGAAGAGGAAATTTTTCTGGTGTTTTGGAGAGAGTTTGGACTGATGTGCGTGGTAATCTTCAGGAGGCTAACAAAAGATCTAAAGTGTATTTTGATAGAAAACGACAAGAGGTTTTGTTTGCTATTGGTGACATGGTTTGGTTGTCCTCTAAGAATCTGCGCTTGAGGATTCCGTCTAAGAAATTGGGTCCCAAGTTTGTAGGGCTCTTTAAGGTGCTTCAGGTTATTAACCAATCTGCTGTTAAGTTGGAGCTTCCTACCTCCTGGAAGATTAATCCGGTGTTTCATGTTTCTCTCTTGAAAAAAGCTGAGGTCTCAGATGGAGACGTCTCGGCCACTGTTCCCCTGGTGGTGGAGTACGGGCAATATGAGATTTCCCACATCCTAAATTCTAGACGGTATAGAGGGAGTTTGCAGTACCTCGTCGCTTGGAAGGGTTATGTACCCGAGGATAACTCATGGGTGAGGGCGGATGATGTTTCTGCGTCTAGACTTGTCAGAGAGTTTCACAAGAGGTTTCCGGATAAGCCTAAGTCCTAGGGGATCCTGAGGATCCTCTTAGAAGGGAGGGTACTGTTAGAACCCTCTTGTTAGGTTTTGTTTCAGTTTTCTGGTCACATGACCTTTTTTCCCTATTTAGTCTGGTTCCGCCCTTCTGGCTTTGCTGGACTTCATTGTATTATCTACTTTTAAGCTAGCCGGGTGCTTAGGTGCCTTACTCAGTCAGTTTTGCTTGATCTTAGTATCTCTAAGTAATTTGTTTTCTGTTTAATTATTCCTGCTACAATTTCTGTTAGGAGGTGTCCACCTTTTCTCCCAGTCCCTAGATCTTGTATGGATTCCTCCCTCGCAACTATAGGTCTTCGTTGAGACTAGCTGAGAACTTTAGCGGGTCTGGTCGCAGGATCAGGTTCCCCGTTACATCTAGGGATCCAGCTTAGTTCTATTGTAGGGACAGAATTCCTATCTTTCCTTAGTGCTTGTAGCAGATCACAACAATGAAAATTGTAGAATCACACTGAAGGCATCAAAACTATGAAGTAACACATGTGGCATTAGACAATACACTTTACAAAAAAGTGTGAAACAACAGAAAATTTGTCTTATATTCTAAGTTCTTCAAAGTAGCCACCTTTTGCTCTGATTACTGCTTTGCGCGCAGAAAAGTTGAAGGGATGGACTCTACATGCCTGGTTCCCACCGTGAAGCATCGAGGAGGTGGTGTGATGGTGTGGGGGTGCTTTGCTGGTGACACTGTTGGGGATTTATTCAAAATTGAAGGCATATTGAACTAGCATGGCTACCACAGCATCTTGCAGCGGCATGCTATTCCATCCGGTTTGCATTTAGTTGGGCCATCATTTATTTTTCAACAGGACAATGACCCCAAACACAACTTCAGGCTGTTTAAGGGCTATTTGACCAAGAAGGAGTGTTGGGGTGCTACGCCAGATGACATGGCCTCCACAGTCACCAGACCTGAACCCAATCGAGATGGTTTAGGGTGAGCTGGACCGCTCACCGCTTCAATTTTGAATAAATCCCCAACAGTGTCACCAGCAAAGCACCCCCACACCATCACACCATCTCCTCCATGCTTCACGGTGGGAGCCAGTCATGTAGGGTCTATCCATTCACCTTTTCTGCATGCAAAGCAGTAATCAAAGCAAAAGGTGGCTACTTTGAAGAACCTAGAATATAAGACATATTTTCAGTTGTTTCACACTTTTTTGTAAAGTGTAATGTATAATTCCATATGTGTTAATTTATAGTTTTGATGCCTTCAGTGTTATTCTACAATTTTCATTGTCATGAAAATACAGAAAAATCTTTGAATGAGAAGGTGTGTCCAAACTTTTGGCCTGTACTGTATATAGCAGCATTCAGGTACATACAAATAAATATACAGCAACATTTAGCCGGGACGAGGATGAGGATCTTTAACAGTCTTTGCAACCCCTTACACATGTCCTGTGGATGTGCATGGTTCTTCAACTGCACGCCTGTAGCCATGCTCTTCCCCTGCCCTGGATTGCACTGGTCCAGATGCTGTTCTCTTGCTGGTTCTCTACCTGCCACCTGCGACTGGTGCAGGTGCCATTGGAACTGATTCCCTGTCTGCCACCTGCAACCGGTGCAGGCGTCCTGGGATCAGCAGTATGCCTGCTAACTCTGCAGCCGCTGCTCCCATCACAGTAATGTTCCCCATCCAAGATGTTACCGATGTCCATGAAATTTAGAATTTCCCGTGCTGAGGCGTGGCTGGAAGTCCCGGCCATGCGTGGTGGTGATGTAGACGCATCCCCCCTAGTGACGTCATGGTCACATCTTGTGGCGATGCGACTGGGTGAGCACGCGGGGAGGTGAGCGCCACCCTATATCTGCTCACCAATGGTGCAGCACGCCGGTCCTGATTCCTCCCAGCATGCCGAGAAGCCAGATATCCTCACCTGCTGGACAGTCCCTGGTGGGCTTTGGAGGAGCAGGGGGCACAGCCGCCACCTCAACCCCAGCACTTAATGTCCACAGGTCGGACCTTTTCCTGAGCTAAAGCCCTGATGTTCTCCAAAAGGGCTTCCATAGCAAGAAAATCAGAAAAGTTGAACGGATGGACTCTACATGCCTGGTTCCCACCGTGAAGCATCGAGGAGGTGGTGTGATGGTGTGGGGGTGCTTTGCTGGTGACACTGTTGGGGATTTATTCAAAATTGAAGGCATATTGAACTAGCATGGCTACCACAGCATCTTGCAGCGGCATGCTATTCCATCCGGTTTGCTTCTAGTTGGGCCATCATTTATTTTTCAACAGGACAATGACCCCAAACACACCTCCAGGCTGTGTAAGGGCTATTTGACCAAGAAGGAGAGTGTTGGGGTGCTACGCCAGATGACCTGGCCTCCACAATCACCAGACCTGAACCCAATCGAGATGGCTTAGGTGAGCTGGACGGCTCACCGCTTCAATTTTGAATAAATCCCCAACAGTGTCACCAGCAAAGCACCCCCACACCATCACACCACCTCCTCCATGCTTCATGGTGGGAACCAGGCATGTAGAATCCATCTGTTCAGCTTTTCTGCGTGCAAAGCAGTAATTAAAGCAAAAGGTGGCTACTTTGAAGAAGCTAGAATATAAGACATATTTTCAGTTGTTT
>JARQOD010004733.1:0-52679 GCA_033576555.1 Oophaga sylvatica
TTTCGACAAAACCCGAAATGTCATTCAGAAGGACTGGAAACAGAAAGAGCATTAGTGACCCAAAGGCATACAAGGTACTCAAAATCCCCCTCAGGGGTGTTAAATGCCGTCTTCCATTCACCCCGTGTAATGCGAAAAGGTTAACCCCCCTGAGGTCAAGCTTGGTAACCAATACGTTTTTCACCCTGGAAAACAGTCAAAATCAAGGGTAACGGATATTGAAATTTTACAGTATTTTGTTCAAAAGCGATAATCAAACACGCTTTAAATTTAAACCACCCTTTTTTGGCCACAAAGAAAAAACCGGCACCTAAGGGTGAAGGTCGAATATACCCTTTCCTCCAATGACTCCTTGATATAAATCGCAAGCGCATTTCGGTACAGACAAGTTAAAAAGGCGACCTTTAGGGAATTTACTACCAGGCACTAATCAATAGCTGTTATGTTACGGTACTGAGGGTGCAGGTAAAAAAGAAATACCCAAGCAGTTGGAATCAGAGATTGCAGTACCCTGACTAACCACCGCAACTAGAGGCAGCCGTGGAGCGTTCCTACGAGGTCCTAGACGCTCGTCACAGCCTGAGAAACTAACTAAACCTAAAGATAGAAATGGGAAAAGCTACTGCCCCGGAGCAGAACCCCAAAGAAAAGAAACCCCAAACATGTAAGGCGGTTAGACAAGGGGAAATACGACACAGAAAGAAAAAGTATGAGAAAAACCGGGGGCCCAAACTTCAAAAGAAAGGCAGGAAGGGTACTTACTGCAATCCCAGAAAACCCTGAAAAACACCAACTCTACTAATTTCAAAATCACCGAGATCACACGACCTCACCCCTAAATTTTCTCTGGTGTAACAAAAACGCAGCCACGAAAAAACTGCAAAAAGCAAAAGTACAAAACACAGTGTGGACTAAACGAGGGGGGCAAAAGCCCCCGGAGGGGACCCAGAAGGCCCCCACAAAAGTCGGGACCAAATCAAAAATATAGCAAAAACACAAAATAAAAAATTGTTTATCGATAAGGAGATGCAGACACAAACAGCAGGCTAAAAGGGAAAACGGGAAAGAAGGATTCAGACCAGAACAATTGATCACCGGCAACCCTGATGGGAAAATGATTCCCTTAAATAAACCAATCAGTAACCCTGATTCCAATCCTCACTATACCCTTGTAACCACCAGAGGAGCCTCTCTCAGAACTCACTCAAACCCATTCACAACAATAGGGGCAGTCATACTCCTATGGGGAGGCAAATATGCAGATTTATTTTTCGCTAAACACATCAGAAAAATAAATCAAAAAGCCCGGAACATCCGGGCCGGGGGAGGCAGAAAAAACGGGAGTGTTGGAATTAACACTTTGGCAGCCCCAACTGTTTACAGACACAGATTTTCCAATCCAAACAGGATTATAGACTGTAACCAAGGAAACCCACACGATAATGTCATCAGATTAACAGAACCAAAAATTCAGCTCTCCTGTGATCAGTTCAACCCCATTACACCTGAGAGAGAACTGAGGTTTATTCCACCAAAGGGGTAGAATCGATCCCAGTAGGGAATAGACTTCTGTAGGGGTACAAGGGAAACCCGCAAACGTTTAGCAAAATCAAATTCCATCAGGTTAATAGCTGCCCGAATCAACGAAACCTGACAAAATGAGGACAGAGAGCATATCAAGTAACAGTTAATAAAAACTTAGTCTGAACACAAAACCCAAACAACTGAGCATGCAAAACTCTTCCCCGCTTAGGGCAGACGAAATAGCATGAGAGGCATCCCCACAAGAAAATAACCCATTGCGCTTTCGAAACTATGACGCTGTCCCCAAAACCCCCTTTTATCACACGCAGGGGTTCAGAAGCAGGTTCACAAGGCAACACTTCCACGCAAAATTCTCCGCTCACCAACGTCTGTCAATTTGAATCCTAATGACATAGAATCATGAGACCAAAAGGGACAGGGATCCCACCATAACATCCTTTACATTTTCTGACAGACCCTTCCGGAAAAGGGCTGCCAAGCGTCTCATTCCATTTGTCAGGACGCCCACCTACGAATCTCTGACATATAACTCAGCGTCATCAAGCCCTGATTTAATGCCAACAAGGGTTTTTCAGCTTGATCAGTGACATTAGGCTCTCACAATAACCCCAAAGCCTGAAAAAAAAAATAAAAATCACTCAAAACAGGACCCAGGTGCAGGGGAAAAAAACCCAATCCTGAGGATCGCCGCGCAGGAGAGAGAGACAATTTGAACCTGCTGCGCGCGTTCCCTGAGGCTTAGATTTTTAAAGGGGAAAAACCCAAATTTTCAATTATTTTTAAATTCAGTAACTGGCTCGATCTCCCAAAAAAAAAATCTGCAGGGAATCCTAGGGTTCCACAACAGGCAACCAGCAAGATAGGTAGCAATACTCCCCCGAACCTCAGTGGCAAGTGATCCCCACGGCCAACAACTGTGCAAACCCATTGAGAGAAAAAAAAAATCCTCTCCAGCACCCAAGGGAAAAAAAATGCAACAAACAAAAAATACTCTGACAACTCTGACAACCTTTTTTTTCTTTCAAAATTTTTTCCCTTCTTGAGTACCAAATAAATTCGTTTAGGCCGGTGAACTTTATTTATTTGGTAGCTGAGGGGTGCAGTAAAAAAGGCAAAACACCAGAGCATTGGAATCTATGAGATTGCAGTACCCTGAATAACCACCACAACTAGAGGCAGCCGGGGAACGTTCCACATTGGTCCTAGAGCCTCCACAGCCTGAGAAACTAACTATACCAAAATAAAAGAGGAAAGCATCGCCCCGGAGCAATCCCCCCCAAAAACATAGAAAGCCCCCAAACATGTAATGGCGGTTAGACAAGAAGAAAAAACTGACACAGACAGAAAATAGTATAGCAAATTGGGGCCCAAACTATCTAAATAGAAAAGGATAGGAAGGGACTTCCGCAATCCCAAAAAACCTGAAAAACACCAAAATCTACTAATTTCAAAAAACACCTAGAACCCCACACCTCTACCACCTAAATTAGTTCTCTGGGGAACAAAATCAAAAAGCAGCCACTGAAAAAACTGGAAAAGCAAATTACAAAACATCAGTGGCTGAACAAACTGAAGGGCAAAAGCCCCCGGAGGGACCCCTGAAGGCCCCCACAGAAGTCAGGACAAAATGCAAAAATCAAGCACAAAAGCAAAAAGAAGAAAAGTCTTATCTGTTACAGAGATGCAGACAGACACAGCACACAAAGGAAACAGGGAAACAAGGATTGGGGCCAGAACAAATTTACACCGGGAACCCGATGGGGAAAGGGGACTCCTTAACTAAGACCAGTCAGTAACACCTATTCCCAATCCTCACAATCTTCACTGGACAGTCCAGTACCGTTGTAAACCACCAAGGAGCCTCTCTCAGAACTCAATTCAATCCATTCACAACAGTACAGGAAAGGAGGATTCAGGTTCAGCAGGACCGAACAGGATGACGACATATGGACGCGGAAATGGTTCAGACTGTCAGATACAGGATAAAGGATTCAGCTTCAGGCGGACCAACAGCATGACTGACAGTAGGACGCAGTACTGGTTCAGACTGAAGAAATAAGAAACAGCTTCAGGCAGGACCAAACAGGATGACTGACAGTTGGACGCTGGTAAGGTTCAGACTGTGCGGGAAATAAGAAGGATTCACTTCAGGCAGGACCAGAACAGAAATGACTGCATATGGACTGGTACTGGTTCAGACTGTGCAGATACAGGATAAGAAGGATTCAGCTTCAGGAAGGACCAAACACATACTGACAGAAATGGACGCTGGACTGGTTCAGACTGTACAGGATAAGGTGATTCAGTTCAGGCAGGAAGAACAGCATGACTGACAGTATGGACGCTGGTGTAACAATTAGTGGGTACTATTAAAACTGATTGCAGGGATATCGAGACCAAAGCGAGACAAAAAAGTGTATTAAACAAAGCAAAAGGTAGGACATAAACTAACAGAGATTTTTCCTAAATTGTAACGGGGTGCACAGCACAAAACAGAAAGTTAAACAAAACTTATAGCGGGGCGCGACCCACTCATAGGACAATCCAAAATAATATGAACCCAAGAGTCGCACGCACTTAAACTAGAATCTTGGGGTTTCGGCAGCTGAGGAGTGCAGGCAAAAAGGCAATACCCCAAAGGGCATTTGGGAAAATCATGAGATTGCTACCCTGACTAACCACCACAACTAGAGGCGGCCGTGGAGCGTTCTACGTTGGTCCTAGACCCTCTCCAGCCGAAAACTAACTACACCTAAAATAGAAATAGGAAAGCATCTGCCCCGGGGGAAGAACCCCAAAGAAATAAAAATCCCCAAAATGTAATGGCGGTTAGACAAATGAAATACAGACACAGAAAGAAAAATTATGAGCAAACGCGGGGCCCAAACTAACTAAAAAAAAGGAAGGAAGGGACTCACTGTAATCCCAGAAAACCCTGAAAACACCAACACTAAAATTTTAAAAAACCCCTTTAATCACACGCCCTCCCACCTACATTAGTTCTCTGGTGTAACAAAATCAAAACACAGCCACTAAAAAAAACTGTAAAAAGCAAAAGTACAAACATCATGGCTGAACTAAACTGAAGGGCAAAAGCCCCGGAGGGGACCGAAGGCCCCCACAGAAGTGCAGGACACAATGCAAAAATAAGCAAAAAAAAACAAAAGAAGAAAATTCTTATTGAAGCGGAGATGCAACACGACACAGCAGGCTACAAGGGAAACAGAATGAAGATTCAGACCAGAACAATTGATCCCCGGGCAACCCTATGGGAAGGGGGACTCCCTATATAAGACCAGTCAGTAACACCTGATTCCCAGTCCTCACAATCTTCACTGGCAGACCAGCACCGCTTGTAACCACCAAGGAAGCCTCTGCTCAGAACTCATCTCAAACCCATTCACAACAGAAGTCCAAAAACACAGGTGGAGCATTAACGAGAGAAGGTTACTAAATGAACCTTTTGGGCTGAAAAAGTCTGTTCAAGTCCGGGATCGCAGCCCACCAACACAGTCCAAAGTGATAACAGCAGAAACTTCTTACTGACAGCAGATCCAGAAGGGGAAGCTCCACACTAGAAGTCCAGACAATAAGTAACACCGCCCCGGCAGGAAGCCCCCACAAGGACTGAAGCAGCTGAAAGGGAGAGGCAGAGCACCGAGTAACGAGCAGCCACAGCAGCAGGAACTCCCGAAGCAACCAGGAGGGAAACTCAGAATCCAGCACAAAAAAAATACTCAGGCAAGGGGGGTCTCTTTACCGGACTTAAATAGCAGGCAACAGGAAATTCAAGGGAGGCAAAGTACCAGACCCACTTGGGGCAAGGGCAAAACAGTTCCAGGAACATACGGAACCCTTACGCCGTATGGTTCAGACTGTACATACAGGATAAAGAAGATTCCCGGGTTTAGGCAGGGCGGGGAAAAGGATACTGACCGTATCTATGCTGGTACTGGTCAGACTGTAAAGGTACAGGATAAGAGGATTCAGGTTCAGGCAGGAACAGAACAGCTGACTGACAGTAAGCATGCTGTAAATAGTGACAAGGCACGTCCCTTGTTCACCAATTTAATAGAAAACAAAAAGTTCCCCTGCAGGTGTGGGGCCCCTGAGGTCCAGTCGCCACGAGGTCCCCTCATCCAAGGTTTGGTATTTCCCCTCTCAGGTAAGGGGGGACACTACCAACTCACACCGCACCCAAAAAACACACTAGTTCAGTCAGGGCACCTGGGGGTACCTAAGGAGGAGGCCCATCTCACTGGGTAGGAAGGGTTGTTGGAAGTGGGTGGAGAAGGTAGAAAAGGGGGGAGGAGCTTAGTGACAGGAACAACAGAGCAAGAGCATTGGTCTGAGGAACCAAAGAAGAAGGGTGCAGCAAGAGGCTGCATGGAAAAATTGAAGGAAGAAATTTAAGGAACCCAGGAGGACCGAATGGGTTCTAGGGATGGAAGTGAGAAATCCATCTGTGGGGGCCCAATTCGTATTGGAGGACCAGGTCCAGTAGGGGAACCAGCCCTCAAGACTATGGGGACTGCAAACCAGCTACAAGCCAAAGGCAGGGTAGCCGTAGTTGCCCCACCACACCACAAGAATCGCTAAAGGCACCCTATAAGAGCAAGGGACACAGGGGACATCGCCCGACAAGGCCGCCTGCGGGCTTGGGACACTGTGTGGTGGCGGGCAGGAGGGCGGAAATCCAGCACAGTGAGACACCCGGAGGAACATAGTGAAGGGATCCGGGAAAAAGGTTATCTTGATCTACCTAGGAGTTTGCTGGACCCCTCAACGGTGGACACGGCACCAAGCGGGTATCTATGTACACAAGAACTGTGAGTAAAAGTGAAAACTGCACCCTGCTGTGTCCTCTGAATCATTCACGCGTCACCTGCCCTGCACCACACTCACCACCAACATCACCTTTAACATCCTAACTGCCCTGGGACATAGATCTGCTGTGGAGAGCTTAACCATCACTGCTGCGCTATCATCGTCCCAGAGGATCTGCATTGCAGCGTCGGTCCCCTGACCGAATACCACGGTGGCGTCACAAACATTTTATTACAAACTTTATTTTCCCTTTTCATCATCCCCTTTTATTGGACTCCCAGGCCACGACCGGGTCACTGCTGCCGTGACATTGCCCCTTTAAGAAGCCGCTCGGTACCAAGTAACTTCCTCTGCCCCTCTTTCTCCCCCGATGTAATATCATCTGGCCCTCTCTTTCCCCGTATAACGTCCTCTTCCCCCTCTCTCCCACGGTGTATTGTTCCTCTCCCACTCTCTCTCCGTATAACATCCCCCTACCTCTTTCTCTTCCCATATAACATCCTCTGCTCCCTCTCTCTCCCTCGTATAACGTCCTCTGCCCCCCTTTCTCCCTAGATATAACGTCCTCTGCTCCCTCCTCTCTCCCCTGGTATAACATTGTCTGCCCCCCCTTCCTCCCACGGCATAATGTCCTCTGCCGGCCCTTTCCCCCATTATAAACATCCTCTCTCCCCCGTGTAATGTCCTCTGCTCTCTTTCTCTCCCCCAGTATAAACATCCTCTGAACCCTCTCTCTCCCACAATATAATGTCCTCTGCCCCTCTCTTCCCCGGTAAAACTTCCCCTGCCTCCCCTTTCTCCCCGGTATAACGTCCTCTGCCCCTTCTCTCCACAGATGGACTGTCATTACGTCATGATCTTCTTCAGTACTGCATCATGGCGAACTACAGCTGGCTACTGTTGGAGGGCTCTACCTCACACGCTGCTCGTCGTCTCCTTCTTTTCCGAGTGGAAATATTCTGCTGGTACATGTCCTGGGTGGGGTGAGTGCAGAGCGCAGCAGGAGACCCCGGAACCTGGAGCCCAACTCATCAGTATCTGTGTTCTGCAGGTTCTCCTCTGGTCTTCATCACGCCTGGTCCGCTGCCGACAGCTGTATGAGAACACGGGGTGAGCAACCAAAGCGACCCCTCCGCCATAACACTCCTCTCAGAGAGTTCCCAGAATACCCCATTACACCGACACCTATTATCACCCAGAATCCCCCATTACACCGACATCTATTATATCACCCAGAACCTCCATTACACGACACTATTATAACACCCAGAATCCCCCATTACACCGACACTTATTATATCACCCAGAATCCCCCATTACACCGACATCTATTATATCACCCAGAATCCTCCATACACCGACATCTATTATATCACCCAGAATCCTCCATTACACCGACATCTATTATATCACCCAGAACCTCCATTACACCGACATCTATATATCACCCAGAATCCTCAATTACACCGACATCTATTATATCACCCAGAATCCTCCATTACACCGACATCTATTATATCACCAGAATCCTCCAAACCGACATCTATTATATCACCCAGAATCCCCCATTACACCGACACCTATATATCACCCAGAATCCTCCATTACACCGACATCTATTATATCACCCAGAATCCCCCATTACACCGACACCTATTATATCACCCAGAATCCTCCATTACACCGACACCTATTAAAACCCCAGAATCCCCCATTACACCGACATCTATTAATCACCAGAATCCCTCATTACACCGACATCTATTATATCACCCAGAACCTCCATTACACCGACTCTATTATATCACCCAGAATCCCCCATTACACGACATCTATTATATCACCCAGAATCCCTCATTACACCGACATCTATTATATCACCCAAACCTCCTTCACACCGACAAATATTATATCAACCCGAATCCCCCCATTACACCGAATCTATTATAACACCCAAATCCTCCATTACACCGACACTATTATATCACCCAGAATCCCTCATTACACCGACACTATTAATCACCCAAATCCCTCATTACACCGAAATCTATTATACACCCAGAATCCCTCATTACACCCATCTATTTTATCACCAGAATCCTCCATTACACCGCATCTATTAAAACACCCAGAATCCTCCATTAAACCATCTATTTTATCACCCAGAATCCTCCAAACCCCCACTATTAATCACCCAAAATCCTCCATTACACCGACATCAAAATTTATCACCCGAATCCTCCTTCACCCACATCTATTTATCACCCAAATCCCCATTACACCCAATCATTAACACCCAAAACCTCCATTACACCAAATTATTAAACCCCCAAACCCCATTACCAAAACTTATATCACCCAAAACCCCATTAAACCAATCTTTTATACACCCCAAACCCCATTTTCCCCCATCTTTTTTTCACCAGAAACCCCATTACACCACTTTTATACACCCAAATCCCCATTAAAACCAACTTTATATACCCAGAATCCCCCATTACACCGACATTATTATACACCCAAACCCCATTACAAACCACACATTTTACCCCAAACCCCCCCAAACCAATTTTAACAACCCAAACCCCCTTCACCCCCATTTTTAAAAACACCCAAATCCCCCATTAAAACCATCATTATTCCCCCAAACCCCATTAAAAAAACCAACAAAAAAATCACCCCCAAAACCCCCTTAAAACCACCCTTTTTATCACCCCAAACCCCTTACCCACATTATTTTCACCCAAACCCCATTTAAACCAACATTTTAAAAACACCCAAAAACCCCCTTAACGACCTATTTTATCACCCAGAATCCCCATTACACCCTTTTATTCACCCGCCCCCATTCACCCACCCATTTCACCCGAACCTCCTTAACCCAATTTTTATTCACCCGAAAAACCCCATACACCACATCTATTTAAAACCCCAAAATCCCCCTTAACCAAAACCTTTTATTCACCAGATCTCCATTACACCGCATCTATTATCACCCAAACCCCTTTCCCACATTTATCCCAATCCTCCATTACACCGACATTATTTCCCAAATCCCCATAAACCGACAATTATATACCCAATCCCATTAACCGCATCTTTATCCCAAATCCTCATTACCCGACATCTTTTCCCAGAATCCTCCATTCACGACATTTTAATCACCAAATCCCCATTCACGACATTTAAACCCATCCCAACCTTTCCAAAAACCCCTCCACCAAACAATCAAAACCCAAAAACCCCTAAATCAAAACCCCGAACCCTTAAACCCCAAAATTTCCCAAACCCCATAAATTTTAAACCACCCAACCCTTTCACCCATTTTATCACCCAATCCCTTTTCCCCCATTATTAACCCAAATCCTAACCGACCTTTATATCACCAGAACCCATTTAAAAACCAACCCCACATTTATCACCCAACCCTTACCCTTTAAACCCAAACCCTTTAAACCCTTTTATATCCCAACCCTTCAAACCGACATCTATTTAAACCCCGAATCCCATTAAACCAATTTAAACCAGAACCCAACACCGAACTTTATTCCCAAACCCCATCCGAATTTTTCCCAATCCTCCAACCAAAATTTCCTAACCCCAAACCATCAATCCAAAACCCATCCCCCAATCATTCCCAATTCCCAAAACAATTTAAAAACCCCCCCCCCCATTATAACCCAAAACCCTACACCGACATCTTTATATCCCAAACCCCCATTAACCCCAAAACCCTTACACCGAATCTTTCACCAATTCAACAGAACTTATTCACCAATCCCATAACCGAATCTAATTACCAAACCATTACACCATTTCCCAACCCACACCAATTTTATACACCGACCCATTACCACAACCCTTTACACCACCCTTAACACCAATCTTTTCACCAAACCCCTTTAAAATTTTAACCCAGAATCCCCATTTCACACACTAAATACCCAATCCCATACAACCCTCTATTTCACCAGAATCCCCATTACACCCCAAAATACCAAATCCCATAAACATTATTTATCACCAATCCCCATTACACGACATTTTTAAACACCAAATCCCATTACAACCCCCATTTATCCCAATTTTCCCCACACTTTATACCAAACCCCAAACCAATTTTAACCCAATCCCCAAACCGACATTATTTAAACCCAGAACCCATTACACCGACACTTTCCCAATCCCATTCCACACATTATATACCCAGATCCCATTCCCCCATTAACACCAATCCCTACAAACCCACCAACACCAAAACCCATTACCAAATTTTATACCCGACCCCATCCATCATTATATCACCAGAACCCATTAACCGAATCTATTATATCACCGAATCTCATTCAACCGACATCTATTATATCACCAAACCCCTTCCGACATTATTAACCCCAGAACCCCTTACACGCTTTTTATATCCCAGAATCCCCATTCCACATCTATTATAACCCCCCTTAAAAATTATAAACCCCCAACACAAAAAACCCCCCCCCAACATTATATACCCGATCCCATTCACCCTTTTTCCCCAACCCCATTAACCAATCTATATACACCAATCCCTCAACACAATTTTTTTTTTTTTTTTTTTTTTTTTTTTTTTTTTTTTTTTTTTTTTTTTTTTTTTTTTTTTTTTTTTTTTTTTTTTTTTTTTTTTTTTTTTTTTTTTTTTTTTTTTTTTTTTTTTTTTTTTTTTTTTTTTTTTTTTTTTTTTTTTTTTTTTTTTTTTTTTTTTTTTTTTTTTTTTTTTTTTTTTTTTTTTTTTTTTTTTTTTTTTTTTTTTTTTTTTTTTTTTTTTTTTTTTTTTTTTTTTTTTTTTTTTTTTTTTTTTTTTTTTTTTTTTTTTTTTTTTTTTTTTTTTTTTTTTTTTTTTTTTTTTTTTTTTTTTTTTTTTTTTTTTTTTTTTTTTTTTTTTTTTTTTTTTTTTTTTTTTTTTTTTTTTTTTTTTTTTTTTTTTTTTTTTTTTTTTTTTTTTTTTTTTTTTTTTTTTTTTTTTTTTTTTTTTTTTTTTTTTTTTTTTTTTTTTTTTTTTTTTTTTTTTTTTTTTTTTTTTTTTTTTTTTTTTTTTTTTTTTTTTTTTTTTTTTTTTTTTTTTTTTTTTTTTTTTTTTTTTTTTTTTTTTTTTTTTTTTTTTTTTTTTTTTTTTTTTTTTTTTTTTTTTTTTTTTTTTTTTTTTTTTTTTTTTTTTTTTTTTTTTTTTTTTTTTTTTTTTTTTTTTTTTTTTTTTTTTTTTTTTTTTTTTTTTTTTTTTTTTTTTTTTTTTTTTTTTTTTTTTTTTTTTTTTTTTTTTTTTTTTTTTTTTTTTTTTTTTTTTTTTTTTTTTTTTTTTTTTTTTTTTTTTTTTTTTTTTTTTTTTTTTTTTTTTTTTTTTTTTTTTTTTTTTTTTTTTTTTTTTTTTTTTTTTTTTTTTTTTTTTTTTTTTTTTTTTTTTTTTTTTTTTTTTTTTTTTTTTTTTTTTTTTTTTTTTTTTTTTTTTTTTTTTTTTTTTTTTTTTTTTTTTTTTTTTTTTTTTTTTTTTTTTTTTTTTTTTTTTTTTTTTTTTTTTTTTTTTTTTTTTTTTTTTTTTTTTTTTTTTTTTTTTTTTTTTTTTTTTTTTTATATCACCCAGAATCCTCCATTACACCGACATCTTTATACCCCAGAATCCCTCCATTACACCGACATCTATATATCACCCAGAATCCTCCATTACACCGACATCATTATATCACCCAAATCCAGAATCCCATTACACCGATTATTATATCACCCAGAATCCCATTACCGACATCTATTATATCACCCAGAATCCCATTACACCGACATCTATTATATCACCAGAATCCCCATTACACCGACATCTATTATTCACCAGAATCCCCATTACACCGACATCTATTATATCACCCAGAATCCCCATTACACCGACATCTATTATATACCCAGAATCCTCCATTACACCGACATCTATTAATCACCAGAATCCCCATTACACCGACATCTTTATATCACCCAGAATCCCATTAACGACATTATTATATCACAGAATCCCCATTACACGACATCTATTATATCACCAGAATCCCATTACACCGACATCTATATATCACCAGAATCCCATTCACGACATCTATTATATCACCAGAATCCCCATTACACCGACATTTTATATCACCAGAATCCTCATTACACGACATCTATTATATCACCCAGAATCCTCCTTACACGACATCTTTATATCACCCAGAATCCCCATTACACCGACATCTATTATATCACCAGAATCCCCATTACACCGACATCTATTAATCACCAGAATCCCCATTACACCGACATCTATTATATCACCAGAATCCCATTACACCGACATCTATTATATCACCCAGAATCCCCATTCACCGATCTATTATTCACCAGATCCTCCATTACACGACATCTATATATCACCAGAATCCTCATTACACCGACATCTATTATATCACCAGATCCTCCATTACACCGACATCTATTATATCACCCAGAATCCCCATTACACCGAATCTATTATATCACCCAGAATCCCCCATTAACCGACATCTATTATATCACCCAGAATCCCCATTACACCGACATCTATTATATCACCAGAATCCTCCATTAAACACGCATCTATTATATCACCAGAATCCTCCATTACACCGACATCTATTATATCACCAGAATCCCCATTAACCGACATCTATTATATCACCCAGAATCCCCATTACACCGACATCTATTATATCACCCAGAATCCCCATTACACCGACATCTATTTATACACCCAGAACCTCATTACACCGACATCTATTATATCACCAGAATCCTCATTACACCGACATCTATTATATCACCAGAATCCTCATTACACCGACATCTATTATATCACCAGATCCTCATTACACCGACATCTATTATATCACCCAGAATCCTCCATTAACCGACATCTATTATATATACCCAAATCCCATTACACCGACATCATTATATCACCCAGAATCCCCATTACCTTACACCGACACTTATTATATCACCCAGAATCCCCATTACACCGACATCTATTATATCACCCAGAATCCCTCATTACACCGACATCTATTATATCACCAGAATCCTCCATTACACCGACACATTATATCACCCAGATACCATTACACCGACATCTATTATACACCCAGAATCCCACCATTACACCGACATCTATTATATCACCCAGAATCCTCATTACACCGACATCTATTATATCACCCAGAATCCTCCTTACACGACATCTATTATATCACCAGAATCCCCATTACACCGACATCTATTATATCACCCAGAATCCCCATTACACCGACATCTATTATATCACCCAAATCCCCATTACACGACATCTATTATATCACCAGAATCCCCATTAACGACATCTATTATATCACCCAGAATCCTCCATTACACCGACATCTATTATATCACCCGAATCCCATTACACCGACATCTATTATATCACCCAGAACCCCATTACACCGACATCTATTACCCAATCCCCGAATCCATCCCATTACACGACATCTATATATCACCAATCCTCATTACCCGACATCTATTATATCACCCAGAATCCCCATTACACGACTCTTTATATCACCAGATCCTCATTACACCGCATCTATATATCACCCAAAACCTCCATTACACCGACATCTATTATATCACCCAGAATCCCCATTACACCGACATCTTTTATCACCCAGAATCCTCCATTACAACTATATATCACCCAATCCCCATTACACGACATCTATTATATCACCGAATCCCCATTACAACGACATCTATTAATCCCCGAATCTCCATTACACCGACATCTATATATCACCAAATCCCATTACAAATCTATTATATCACCCAGAATCCTCATTACACCGACATCTATTTATCACCAGAATCCCCATACACGACATTTATATCACCCAGAATCCCCATTACACCGACATTATTATATCCCCAGATCCTCCATACACCGACATCTATTAATACCCCAAATCCTCCATTACACCGACATCTATTATATCACCCAGAATCCTCCATTACACCGACATCTATTATATCACCCAGAATCCCCCATTACACCGACATCTATTATATCACCAGAATCCCCATTACACCGACATCTATTATATCACCCAGAATCCCCATTACACCGACATCTATTATATCACCCAGAATCCTCCATTACACCGACATCTATTATATCACCCAGAATCCTCCATTACACCGACATCTATTATATCACCCAGAATCCCCATTACACCGACATCTATTATATCACCAGAATCCCCATTACACCGACATCTATTATATCACCAAATCCCCATTACACCGACACTATTATATCACCAGAATCCTCCATTACACCGACATCTATTATATCACCCAAATCCCCAATTACACCGACATCTATTATATCACCCAGAATCCCCATTACACGACATTATTAATCCCCAGAATCCCCCATTACACCGACATCTATTATATCACCCAGAATCCCCATTACACCGACATCTATTATATCACCCAGATCCCCATTCACGACATCTATTATATCACCCAGATCCCCATTCACCGACATCTATTATATCACCCAGAATCCTCCATTACACCGACATCTATTATATCACCAGATCCCCATTACACCGACATCTATTATATCCCCAGAATCCTCATTACACCGACAATTATTATATCCCAGAATCCCTCCATTAACCGACATCTAATATTATCCCAGAATCCCATTAACCGACATCTATTATATCACCAGAATCCCCATTACACCGACATCTATTATATCACCCAGAATCCCCATTACACGCATCTATTATATCACCAAACCCCATTACACCGACATCTATTTATCACCCAGAATCCCTATTACACCGACATCTATTATATCACCCAGAATCCCCATTACACCGACATCTATTATATACCAGAATCCCCATTACACCGACATCTATTATATCACCCAGATCCCTCATTACACGACATCATATTATATCCCCAGAATCCCCCATTACACCGACATTATTAATCACCCAGAATCCTCCATTCCACCGACATCTATTATCACCAGAATCCCCATTACACCGACATCTATTATATCACCCAGAATCCTCCATTACACCGACATCTATATTACAGAACCTACACCATCTTTTACACCAGAATCCTCCATTACACCGACATCTATTATATCACCCAGAATCCTCCATTACACCGACATCTATTATATCACCCAGAATCCCTCATTACACCGACATCTATTATATCACCCAGAATCCTCATTACACCGACATCTATTATATCACCCAGAATCCTCCATTACACCGACATCTATTATATCACCAGAATCCCCCATTACACCGACATCTATTATATCACCAGAATCCCTCATTACACCGACATCTATTATATCACCCAGAATCCTCCATTACACCGACATCTATTATATCACCAGAATCCTCCATTACACCGACATCTATTATATCACCAGAATCCTCCATTACACCGACATCTATTATATCACCAGAATCCTCCATTACACCGACATCTATTATATCACCAGAATCCCCATTACACCGACATCTATTATATCACCAGAATCCCTCATTACACCGACATCTATTATATCACCCAGAATCCTCCATTACACCGACATCTATTATATCACCAGAATCCTCCATTACACCGACATCTATTATATCACCCAGAATCCTCCATTACACCGACATCTATTATATCACCAGAATCCTCCATTACACCGACATCTATTATATCACCAGAATCCTCCATTACACCGACATCTATTATATCACCCAGAATCCTCATTACACCGACATCTATTATATCACCCAGAATCCTCCATTACACCGACATCTATTATATCACCCAGAATCCCCCATTACACCGACATCTATTATATCACCCAGAATCCCCATTACACCGACATCTATTATATCACCCAGAATCCTCCATTACACCGACATCTATTATATCACCCAGAATCCCCCATTACACCGACATCTATTATATCACCCAGAATCCCCCATTACACCGACATCTATTATATCACCCAGAATCCCCATTACACCGACATCTATTATATCACCCAGAATCCCCATTACACCGACATCTATTATATCACCCAGAATCCTCCATTACACCGACATCTATTATATCACCAGAATCCTCATTACACCGACATCTATTATATCACCCAGAATCCCTCATTACACCGACATCTATTATATCACCCAGAATCCCCATTACACCGACATCTATTATATCACCCAGAATCCTCCATTACACCGACATCTATTATATCACCCAGAATCCTTCATTACACCGACATCTATTATATCACCCAGAATCCCCATTACACCGACATCTATTATATCACCCAGAATCCCCATTACACCGACATCTATTATATCACCCAGAATCCTCCATTACACCGACATCTATTATATCACCCAGAATCCCCATTACAGTGGCTTGTAATAATCTGTGCACCCCTGGTCAAAATTACTGTTGTGAACAGTTAAGCAAGTTGAAGATGAAATGGTCTAAAAGGCTGAAAGTCACAGATGACACTTGTACTTTGTATTTTAGGTAAAAAATATCTTTACATTTTAAAAGTTAAGAAAGGAAAATAATAATAATAATAATAATAATAATAATCTTTATTTATATAGCGCCATCATATTCCGCAGCGCTTTACAGTTTAACAGTTTCAGAACACAAGTCATAAGTAACAACGTTAACAATACAATAATTAAAGCAGAATCAGCCGCCCCTGCTCGTGAGAGCTTACAATCTACAATGAGGTGGGGGAGATACAAAGTACAGGTGTGTATATACAATGGTGCATTTACAATGATGGTCCAGCCATCTTGAGGGAGTGAGGGATGGATGGAGATAGTGAATGGGCTACACACACACACACACACACACACACTTACACATAGAATGACTTTGGTTAGTGAATGTGATAGGCAGCTCTGAACAAATGTGTTTTGAGGGAGCGCCTGAAACCATGCAAATTGTGGATAGTCCTAATTTCTTGGGGTAGAGCATTCCAGAGGATTGGCGCAGCGCGGGAGAAGTCTTGGAGTCGGGAGTGGGAGGTACGGATTAGTGCAGAGGTTAGTCGAAAGTCGTTTGCAGAGCGCAGCAGTCGGTTAGGCCGATAGATAGAAATGAGGGAGGAGATGTAGCGGGGGTGCTGCACTGTGGAGAGGACGGGCAGGTGATAGGTAGAAATGAGGGAGGAGATGTAGGAGGGGCTGCACTGTGGAGAGGACAGGCAGGGTGATAGAAATGAGGGAGGAGATGTAGGGGTGCTGCACTGTGGAGAGGACAGGCAGGGTGATAGAAATGAGGGAGGAGATGTAGGGGGGGGCTGCACTGTGGAGAGGACGGGCAGGTGATAGATAGAAATGAGGGAGGAGATGTAGGGGGGCCGCACTGTGGAGAGGACAGGCAGGGTGATAGAAATGAGGGAGGAGATGTAGGGGGGCCGCACTGTGGAGAGGACGGGCAGGTGATAGGTAGAAATGAGGGAGGAGATGTAGGGGGGCCGCACTGTGGAGAGGACGGGTAGGTGATAGACAGAAATGAGGAGGAGATGTAGGGGGGCTGCACTGTGGAGAGGACGGGCAGGTGATAGTAGAAATGAGGGAGGAGATGTAGGGGGGCCGCACTGTGGAGAGGACGGGTAGGTGATAGACAGAAATGAGGGAGGAGATGTAGGGGGCCGCACTGTGGAGAGGACGGGTAGGTGATAGACAGAAATGAGGGAGGAGATGTAGGGGGGTGCTGCAGTGTGGAGAGGACGGGTAGGTGATAGATAGAAATAAGGGAGGAGATGTAGGGGGGGGCCGCACTGTGGAGAGGACGGGTAGGTGATAGATAGAAATGAGGGAGGAGATATAGGGGGGTGCTGCACTGTGGAGAGGACGGGTAGGTGATAGATAGAAATGAGGGAGGAGATGTAGGGGGTGCTGCACTGTGGAGAGGACGGGCAGGGTGATAGATAGAAATGAGGGAGGAGATGTAGGGGGGTGCTACACTGTGAAGAGGACGGGTAGGTGATAGACAGAAATGAGGGAGGAGATGTAAGGGTGCTGCACTGTGGAGAGGACGGGTAGGTGATAGATAGAAATGAGGGAGGAGATGTAGGGGTGCTGCACTGTGGAGAGGACGGGCAGGGTGATAGACAGAAATGAGGGAGGAGATGTAGGGGGCTGCACTGTGGAGAGGACGGGTAGGTGATAGATAGAAATGAGGGAGGAGATGTAGGGGGGCTGCAATGTGGAGAGGACGGGCAGGGTGATAGATAGAAATGAGGGAGGAGATGTAGGGGGGTGCTGCACTGTGGAGAGGACGGGCAGGTGATAGATAGAAATGAGGGAGGAGATGTAGGGGGGTGCTGCACTGTGGAGAGGACGGGCAGGTGATAGATAGAAATGAGGGAGGAGATGTAGGTGGGTGCTGCACTGTGGAGAGGACGGGCAGGGTGATAGACAGAAATGAGGGAGGAGATGTAGGGGGGTGCTGCACTGTGGAGAGGACGGGCAGGTGATTGACAGAAATGAGGGAGGAGATGTAGGGGGGTGCTGCACTGTGGAGAGGACGGGCAGGTGATAGATAGAAATGAGGGAGGAGATGTAGGGGGGCCGCACTGTGGAGAGGACGGGTAGGTGATAGACAGAAATGAGGGAGGAGATGTAGGGGGGGCTGCACTGTGGAGAGGACGGGTAGGTGATAGATAGAAATGAGGGAGGAGATGTAGGGGGGCCGCACTGTGGAGAGGACGGGTAAGTGATAGACAGAAATGAGGGAGGAGATGTAGGAGGGTGCTGCACTGTGGAGAGGACGGGTAGGTGATAGACAGAAATGAGGGAGGAGATGTAGGGGGTGCCGCACTGTGGAGAGGACGGGTAGGTGATAGACAGAAATGAGGGAGGAGATGTAAGGGTGCTGCACTGTGGAGAGGACGGGCAGGGTGATAGACAGAAATGAGGGAGGAGATGTAGTGGGGCCGCACTGTGGAGAGGACGGGTAAGTGATAGACAGAAATGAGGGAGGAGATGTAGGGGGTGCTGCACTGTGGAGAGGACGGGTAAGTGATAGAGAGAAATGAGGGAGGAGATGTAGGGGTGCTGCACTGTGGAGAGGACGGCAGGGTGATAGACAGAAATGAGGGAGGAGATGTAGGGGGGCTGCACTGTGGAGAGGACGGGTAGGTGATAGATAGAAATGAGGGAGGAGATGTAGGGAGGCTGCACTGTGGAGAGGACGGGCAGGGTGATAGATAGAAATGAGGGAGGAGATGTAGGGGGGGTCGCACTGCGGAGAGGACGGGCAGGGTGATAGACAGAAATGAGGGAGGAGATGTAAGGGTGCTGCACTGTGGAGAGGACGGGCAGGGTGATATACAGAAATGAGGGAGGAGATGTAGGGGGCTGCACTGTGGAGAGGACGGGTAGGTGATAAACAGAAATGAGGGAGGAGATGTAGGGGGTACTGCACTGTGGAGAGGACGAGTAGGTGATAAACAGAAATGAGGGAGGAGATGTAGGGGGCTGCACTGTGGAGAGGACGGGTAGGTGATAGACAGAAATGAGGGAGGAGATGTAGGGGGCTGTACTGTGGAGAGGACGGGTAGGTGATAAACAGAAATGAGGGAGGAGATGTAGGGGGGCTGCACTGTGGAGAGGACGGGCAGGTGATAGACAGAAAGGAGGGAGGAGATGTATGGGGGGTGCTGCACTGTGGAGAGGACGGCAGGTGATAGACAGAAATGAGGGAGGAGATGTAGGGGGGCTGCACTGTGGAGAGGACGGGTAGGTGATAGATAGAAATGAGGGAGGAGATGTAGGGGGGCTGCACTGTGGAGAGGACAGGTAGGTGATAGACAGAAATGAGGGAGGAGATGTAGGGGGGCTGCACTGTGGAGAGGACGGGTAGGGTGATAGATAGAAATGAGGGAGGAGATGTAGGGGGGTGCTGCACTGTGGAGAGGACGGGCAGGGTGATAGATAGAAATGAGGGAGGAGATGTAGGGGGGTGCTGCACTGTGGAGAGGACGGGCAGGTGATAGATAGAAATGAGGGAGGAGATGTAGGGGGTGCTGCACTGTGGAGAGGACGGGCAGGGTGATAGATAGAAATGAGGGAGGAGATGTAGCGGGGCTGCACTGTGGAGAGGACGGGCAGGGTGATAGAAATGAGGGAGGAGATGTAGGGGGGCCGCACTGTGGAGAACTTTGTGGGTGAGAACCAGTACTTTGAATTGGATCCTATAATGAATGGGCAGCCAGTGTAAGGACTGGCGAAGAGCGGACGCGTCCGAGTACCGATTAGCCAGATGGATAACCCTGGCTGCTGCATTAAGGATGGACTGGAGAGGGGATAGTCGAGTAATGGGGAGGCCAAGTAATAGAGCGTTGCAGTAGTCCAGGCAGGAGTGGATCAATGCTACAGTGAGGGTTTTTGTTGTTTCCATGGTGAGAAAAGGGCGGATTCTAGAGATGTTCTTTAGGTGTAGGTGGCAAGAGCGGGCAAGAGATTGTATATGGGAGGTGAAGGAGAGAATGGTGTCAAACATAACACCCAGACAGCGAGCCTGCTGCCGGGGTGTTATTATGGTGCCGCCCACAGAGAGGGAAATGTCAGAATTAGGGAGGTTAGTAGACGGCGGGAGCAGAAGGAGTTCAGTCTTGGAGAGGTTAAGTTTCAGATAGAGAGCGGACATGATGTTGGAGACTGCGGACAGACAGTCGGTGGCGTTCTGTAGTACAGCGGGGGTTAGGTCGGGGGATGACGTGTATAGTTGTGTGTCATCAGCATAAAGATGGTACTGAAAGCCAAATCTGCTGATGGTCTGTCCAATTGGGGCCGTGTAGAGTGAGAAGAGAAGGGGTCCAAGGACTGAGCCCTGGGGTACACCGACAGTGAGAGGAAGAGGAGATGATGTGGAGCCAGAGAACGAAACACTGAAGGAGCGGTCAGAAAGATAGGAGGAGAACCAGGAGAGAACAGTGTCCTTAATACCTAGTGACTGGAGCCTAGACAGTAGGAGACGGTGGTCAACAGTGTCGAAAGCTGCAGAAAGGTCGAGTAGAATGAGCAGAGAGTGGTCACCGTTACGTTTTGCTGTCAGAAGGTCATTGGTCACTTTGATGAGTGCAGTTTCAGTCGAATGTAGGGGGCGGAAGCCGGACTGTGAAGGGTCTAGGAGGGAGTGATTGGAGAGGTAACGGGTAAGGCGGGAGTAGACTAGGCGCTCCAAAAGTTTAGAGATGAAGGGGAGATTGGAGACCGGTCTGTAGTTGTTTGTGCAGGAAGGGTCGAGAGTGGGTTTCTTTAGTAATGGAGTAATGATGGAGTGTTTGAGGGAGGATGGGAAAATGGCAGAGGAGAGGGAGAGATTAAAGATTGTAGTTAGGTGAGTTGTGACAACTGGAGAGAGAGACTGGAGGAGATGTGAGGGAATGGGGTCGGTAGTGCATGTAGTCGAACGAGAGGAAGAGAGGAGTCTGGAGACTTCTTCTTCTGTGATGGGATTAAATGTGGAAAGTGAGCCAGGGGAACAGCAGGGTGGGATGGGAGTCACAGCACTTGGTGGTTGAGAGCAGATTTCCTGATGGAGAGTATCTATTTTTTCTATAAAGTGGGAGGCCAGGTCGTCAGCACAAATGTCTGTGATAGGGGCTTGTGCTTTTGGCCTGAGAAAGGAATGAAAAGTGTCAAAAAGTTTCTTGGGGTTGTTGGCTAGTGAGGAGATCAGGGTGGTGAAGTAGATCTGTTTGGCGAGGTGAAGGGCAGCGTTATAAGTTCTTAACATGAATTTAAAGTGGATGAAGTCTTCTGGTGTGCGGGTTTTTCTCCATAGGCGTTCAGCACTCCTAGAGCATCGCTGGAGAAATTGAGTTTGCAATGTGAGACAGGGCTGTTTTACTGTGTGTTTGGAGGTTCTGAGGGTGAGCGGTGCTACTTGGTCAAGGGTGCTTCTAAGAGTGTCATTGTAGTGACGAACAGCCAGATCAGGACAAGAAAAAGAGGAGATTGGGGACAGTGATGAGTGTAGGGAGTCTGAAAGAGTCTGAGGGTTAATGGCTTGTAGATTTCTGAATGTGTGGTAGGTAGGAGTGCGCTGGGGTGGTCGAGGATTTGTGAGGGTGAAGGAGAGAATGTTGTGGTCAGAGAGTGGAAGCGGTGAGTTATTTAGGTGGGAGACTGAACAGAGCCAGACAAAGACCAGGTCAAGGGTGTTACCGTCCTTGTGTGTCTCAGAGGTTGAAAGCTGTGAGAGGCCTAGAGAAATGGTTAGTGATAGAAGCTGAGATGCGGATGTGGAAGTAGGGCTGTTAATGGGGATGTTGAAGTCTCCAAGGATAAGGGTTGGTAGTTCTGAGGACATGAAATGCGGCAGCCAGGCTGAGAAGTGGTCAAGGAACCGGGTGGGCGAGCCTGGGGGCCAATATATGACCGCTACTCTGAGGGAGAGGGGACGGAAGAGCCTGATGGTGTGGACCTCAAAAGAAGGGAATGAGAGTGATGGAATTGGGGGGATGACCTGGAAAGTGCATTGTGGGGACAGGAGTATGCCGACTCCACCACCATGTCTGTTTGTGGGTCTCGGGGAATGGGAGAACTGTAAGCTACCATAGGAAATGGCAGCAGGGGAGACAGTGTCAGAATCCTGAATCCAGGTTTCAGTGAGGGCCAGCAGATGAAGAGAGTTGTTCAGAAAGTAGTTGTGCAGGAAGGATAGTTTGTTGCATGCAGAGCGTGGATTCCAGAGGGCACAATTGAAAGAAGGAGATGAGGGAGTGCAAGTAATGTTAATAAGATTATTATGGTTTCGATATGAGGTAGGGTAGGGGTTGAGGTTGGGGGATGGTGGACCAGGGTTGGGGGAGATGTCCCCTGCAATCAGTAGGAGTAGGAAGATAAAGAGCAAGTAGTTGTTGGAATTGTAAGTAGGTTTTTTCTGCGATGTGTTTGGGCAAGATGGGCTGAGGTTTTTCAAGAAAGTAAGGAGTGCATGGAAGCTGTACATGGGAGAGGGAAGTATGGAGGGGCTGATGTGTATGAGTCGTGATGGAGGGGGGATGGGGCGGTGAATGTGGATGGCAAGGGAACACAGGAGGAGAGAAATAAAGCACATGGTGAAAAGGGAAAGCAAAGTGTGGGTTACCTGATTCCTGCCCTGATTAACTGCCATGGATAACTGCCGTTCACATGATGCTTAGCTTCTGTGATGCTTTGCTTTATGGGATGCGTGCCCCCCACACTGCGTGCGCCCCTTAGAATGCTACTAAATATATAGCCCACACTACAGGAACAGGAGAGAGGGAATGTGGGAGCTGCTTTGGGATAATTTGGCAGCTGGGGCCAGCACACCAGGGGGTGGTTAGATGATCAAAGGCACTAGACCCAGCTACATCTATATGCTATAGCACCTTTCACCTGATAAGATCTGGAGATGCCTCAGTCACAGATATAACACAGTAAGTATTAAATACAGTGCAACAAATTAATTATACCAAAGCTTTAGCAGGCACAATAAAATATGTAGCAAAATGGTTAAAGCAGCAGATGGCAGCAAGCAGAAGTATGGAGTTATACCATTAGGATATATTGCAGCAGGAAAGACAGCCAGCAGAGGTGGGGATTGTACCATTCAGCTGCTTACTAGTAATGAATGGAGTGCGTACCTGTGTGAAGAGAGAAGATGAATGTTAATTCCTTGCCATGGATAACTGCCGTTCACATGATGCTTAGCTTCTGTGATGCTTTGCTTTATGGGATTCGTGCGCCCCACACTGCGCTAAATGGATAGATGCAAAAGTTTGGGCACCCCTTGGAGCTTTGTGTGCTTAGAAAACTTTGACGGAGGTTACAGACCTTAATGATCCTGTAAGGGTATGTGCACACGTTGCAGATTCGTGTGCAGAATTTTCTGCACGGAAACTGCAGAATCGGCAGGTAAAATGACCTGCGTTTTACCTGTGGATTCATTACGGATTTTCTGCAGTTTTTGTGTGTATTTGCCCTGTGTTTTTACACCTGCAGATTCTTATAATGGAATAGGTGTACAAACGCTGTGGAATCCGCACAAAGAATTGACATGCTGCGGAAAATATACCGCTGTGTTTCCACACGGAATTTTACCGCAGCATGTGCAGAGCGTTTTTTGTTTTCCATAGGATAACATGGTACCATACATCCCATGGAAAACTGCTGCGGATCCGCACAGGAATCTGCAACGTGTGCACATACCCTTAGGGTTATGGCTCATTCACCATCATCGTTAGAAATAGCCGGGTGATGCAAATTTCCAGCTTTATAAAAACCCAGCCTCCTCTAACCTTGTGCCAAAAAGCAGCCGCCATGGTTTATTCTAAGCAGCTGCCGAGGACTCTGAGAACGAAAATGGTGGAGGCCACAAAGCAAGAGAAGGCTATAAGAAGATAGCAAAGCGTTTTCAAGTTGTCCTTTCCTCAGTTCCAAATGTAATTAAGAAATGGCTTTAACATGGCTGTTACCAGAAACAGTGGAGGTCAACATAAGGTATGGAAGACCAAGCAACATTTCAGTGAGAGCTGCTCATAGGATTGCTAGATAAGCAAATCAGAAAACCCGCTTGACTGAAAAAGACCTTCAGAAAAATTTAATAGACTCTGGAGTTGTGGTACTTTGTCCTACTGTTCAGAGACATCTTCACAAATATGATCTTCATGGAAAAGTCATCAGAAGAAAACCTCTCCTGCATCCTCCCCATAAAATTCAGCATCATAAGTATGAAAAGAACATCTAAATAAGCCTGATGCATTATGGAAACAAGTCCTGTGGACCTGTAAGGAGAAGAAGCAAGCCAGGCTTGTCTCATCCGTAACGGGCCCAGAACCATCGGGTCTGTCACCTCAGTTACAGGGGGAGCGCTTAGAGCAACAGGATGTTCCCTGTGCTTGAGAAAAGGGGGCGTGGCTAACAGGCAGATAATGCGCGAGCAAAAATTCAAACTGTGGAGGCGGGAACGCTGAGCGCGCGTCAGTCGTGTGAGGTAATTTCAGCTGTGAGGCGAGGGGGCGGAGCTAAGAGGGGCCAGAGATGAGAGGATGCGCTGACAGGAGCTGACCGACGGGGTCCCGCTGACAGGCCGCACGTACTGCCGTCCCCACTAACATTGTTGTCCCCACCTACATCAAGGACCTTGACGAGACTGTGAACTCGGCCAACGACGCTGACACAACTGCCTCGGCTGACGGTACTGACCGGGGTAGGCAAGATCTGTGTGAGGGATACCGGTGCTCAACGGTACAACTCAGCAGACCGGACAGGCCGCCGTGAAGTGTTTCAGGACCATGTCACAGGCCCCGATAGTACAAGGATTCTCACCACTGAGGGAAGGGTCTAGCCCTCCTTCTTCCCTGCATCCGTTGAGGCCAGTGCCCATGCTAGAACCCCGGGCAATCACCGCCAGCGACAGGACCACGAGAGGACATTCTCAATGCCAGAAAAGCTTCCCCCATTTTTCACAGGACTGTAACAGATCCCCGTTGTGGCTCATTCCAAGTGGCCCCAGTTAAAGAGAGGGGCCCATCTGTGACTGGAGCGCAAAGTGACAAGTGCATAGTTTATATTATCTTCCCCTATAGAAGTGTTCTTTGTATTAGGGAAGAACTCTCCCCCTCCTTTAAATATCTCCCTGCGAGGAGTAACCTCCTGTAAATTAAACCCCTTGTTAACCCTTGATCTGCTTCTTGTCCGTTACTGCATCCCGCTATCTGCTCAAACTTGGCGTAGTTGGCAGGGTGCAGTCCAGCTATATGGACATGGCAGACCAAGCATGTGGGGAGGGTCATAGATCTAGCATCTCTTTGGGGGCAATGTTGAATAACCTCCCGAAGTTTAATGGGAATAACACCATGTTGTGGAGCTGGACTGAGCGCATAAAGGAGATGATGAGAATGCACCCTATGGTTCATGCCTTGCAGGTGGAGGTCGCCGTGATGGCCTTAGATGTGGAGGCAAGAGATTCAGTTATGTTGAGGCCCTCCCGTGAACGAGACACCCTTGACAAAGTACTGCAGATACTAGAGGAGACCCATGAGGACCCCACAGACGTCGGGGAATTGCACATGCAACTGTTTCGTCGGGGTCAAAGAGAGGGGGAGACAGTGACCCAATATATGAATGCGCTGCAATAAATCCATACGGCCATAGTCAGAAAAGACGGCTTGGGAGTAGGGCCGACTGATGTGGTACTGTGCGACTAATTAGTAACTGGAATGAGAGACGCGTTGCTTAAACAGGCACTGCGAGAGCGCTTGTGCGTGAACCCAGATTTGACCTTTGCAGAGGTGGGAAGTGAGGCACGTGCACGCAAACAGGAACAGAGGGTGACAGTCCCGGCGGTAAAGCTCCGGAGCGGGGAGGCGGCCGTGAAAGCAACCGCTGAACCAGGATGAGTGGAATATTTAAGAAAAGAGATCCAATCGATGAGGGAGGATCTGATTGAGACTAAAAAGAAGGTAACCTTGATAAATACACCCGGTAACAAAACCCTCTCAGTGCCATGTCGGGATGAAAGAGGGTCTCGTTGGAGAGAGCCCCTAACGTGCTATCTTTGTGGAGAATTAGGTCATATTGCCCGGTTCTGCCTGCAACATCGGCGGCCCCCAAAACATCCCCCGTTAAACTAAAGGGCTCCGAGGCTGGGGAACGCAGCCCAGAGCCAGAACAGCCCGAAAGAAATACCGATAGTCACACCAATTTAGTGTCAGTGAGTCCCTTGGTATGGGCCGAAATCGGTGGATGGGCTATGTAGACACGGGCTCCCAAGTAACCACGATGCCCGAGACATATTTTAAAAGACACTTTCCAAAAGCTGTGAGGCCAGAGTGGGGTCCAGTGATCAAGTTGATGGCCGCCAATCAACTACCATACCAGTCGCAGGGGTGGCGTGGATGCAGATTAAAGTCTGCGGCAAAGACCTGGGCCGTAAAGGAGTGGTGCTGACCGCGGGTAACCCCGTACAGGGACATACCGTTACACTCGGAATGAATGTACTCAGAGAGTTCGGAAGTCTTCTGATTAGCGAATCTCCAAACACATTCCTGAAGCAATGGGGCCCGCATACTCCACAAAGAAAGGTATTTAGGCAATTGATCCGAATGCCCAGGCACAAGAGGTCATATGTGAAGGAAAGGTGTTAGGGAAGGTTATCATACCGGCCACCACCAAGCTTGACTTACCTCCGGGTGAAAGTGCACTGTCAGTACCTGTCCGAGCGTGTACCCCGTTAGAAGGGTTTGAAGTCCAACGACAGCGACTGTGCGGTGTGTGAACCTAAGGGAAGACACTCTGACGATTACCCCAGAAGTGAAATCGGGAATATAATAGGCATGCCAGAGGAGCTTATACCATCACAGATCGTTCAATTAAAGGCAAAAAAGGAAGACCCCTGGACTGTAGCTGTAGAGACAACACCTGTATTCGAACCTCCATCACAAAAAAGGGGGTGCCACATTCTAGAACAAACTCTGGCTGAGTTGGCAGAGTTCACACCGCAGCAGGTGAAACAAGTCGAGACTGTGTTGGAGCGTTATCAGGAAGTGTTCGCTAGACACGAGGACGATTTCGGTTATACGACTGCCATCACCCATGAGATTCCGACGGGTAACGCTGCACCTGTGATAGAACGTTGCAGACAGATTCCCCCGCAAATGTACCAGGAGGTAAAAGGAATGTTAGCCCAAATGTTCCAGAATGTTATTACTCGAGAAAGTCAGAGCCCGTGGGCTGCGCCCATCGTCCTCATACGGAAAAAGGATGGCATCCTACGGTTCTGTGAGGACTATCATAAATGAAACACCTGTACGATGCGAGATTCATACCCACTGCCCCATATTGAAGAATCGTTGTCCGCTCTGGGAAACGCCAGATACTTCTCCACCTTAGATCTGGCTAGTGGGTACTGACAAGTGCCCCTGTCCGAACACGATTGAGCAAAGACGGTTTTTATACTACCTATGGGCCTGTACGAGTTCAACAGAATGCCATTTGGATTGGCTAATGCTCCCGGTACTTTTCAACGACTCGTGGAGAGGTCCTTGGGGGATCTGAACTTTGAAGCCACACTCACATGGATGACATAATTTTATTTGCCTCCACTTTCGAAGAACACTTACAGCGTCTGGAGCAAGTACTCAGCCGGCTACAGAAGCATGGGCTTCGAGAGAAACCATCCAAATGTCACCTGTTCCGCACCAAAATTGAGTACTTGGGACATGTGGTCTCCGCAGAAAGTGTACGTCAGTCTCGTGAAAAGATTCCAGCAGTGCAAGACTGGCCAACCCTGAGAACCGTAAAAGATGTTCGAGCCTTCTTAGGACTGACTGGATATTATCGACTGTTCGAGAAAAACTTCACCCACATTGCGAATCCGTTACTAGAACTGTTGAAAGGAGTATCAGCAGGAGCAAAAAACCGAAAGGTCAAGTGGGGAGAGCGCCAGGAGAAAGCGTTCCAAACCTTGAAGATGGCTCTGACAGAGGTCCCTGTCCTGGCCTATGTCGATTTCTCTCAACCCTTCATTCTTCATATAGATGGAAGATTACATGGACTTGGAGCCGTGCTGTCGCAGATCCAAGATGGGAAAGAGAGGGTGATTGCCTATGCGAGTCGCTCCCTACATGACTCTGAACGGACCCCAGACAATTACAGCGCATTCAAACTAGAACTATTAGCACTAGTCTGGGCCATGAAAGAAAAGTTTGCGGAGTACCTATCCGGATCTGAGGTACAGGTGTGCAGGGATAATAACCCTCTGGCCCATTTAGAAAACTCAAAATCAGGGGCCCCGGAACAACGCTGGGTCGCTAAAATGGCCAAATACCGGTACAGGATAGCCTACAAATAAGGGGCTGAAAAGACCCATGCAGATGCATTATCCAGAGTCCCCTATGGGCAACCCGGCTCTAATCGGGATGAAAAGCTGGAGGCTGATGAAGTGCCGAAATTCCGCGGATCTGCCAGGACGTTGACTGCTATGTGGGAACCAGTTCGGGCAGGAATCATGGGGGAAGTGTTGGAGCAGTGTGCTGACCCGCCACCACAATTGTGGATTTCCAGGGATATGGGGTACTCGGAGCCGAGCCCATGAAAGTCTATGGGATTTGTGTCACTGGCAGCGGTGGCTCGTTCCGTGTCCCTGGCGGTCAGGGCGATGATGGGGGAATTATGTACAGGGGATTGGTAGATAACAGTTCGTGACGCCACCTGTAGTTTTCTAGTCACTAAGACCAGCGCTGCTGTAGATCTCTGAGGGGATGTTATGGCAGCTAGATGACGGGTCCCCCACAGGTGGGACTGGTCCCTCAAAGTCTATGGTTATAATGATGTAGGGTGCAGATAAATGAATCAGTCTCACACCATCCAGCGTCTTTCCATACCTTTTACTTGTCAGATGTTTAGGCAGGTCCCGGGGAGCTGGTCAGGGTGGAGAATGTGCTTCGAGATAACAGCTGAACAGGTTAGAGGCCTCCGTTACTTCCAATATGATGAGTCCAACTTGCTTGAAGCTAAGTTAACTCCGAATACTCCAGCTAACCCTATAGCTGTACTGCCCGGCCAGCATTGTGGTGGAGCCTTCCAGTGGTGAGACCCAAGTCTATATTTGCTGATCAGGCTAGACTGTTCTCCCTGACTCCGGTTACGTACCGACACTAAGGGCTTACTCCTGCGACTTGTAGTCCAGCGAGTCTCTGGTTTTCTCGTTACTATGCGTGAAGCGATAGCAACACTTCGGTCCCCAGTGACCGGGTAATAGTGCAGATAATCCAATATCTAAGGCACTTCTCTAATTCCTTCCACTGCGCCCTTCGCCCTGCTTGCGCTCTTAACATAAGCACTCCACACTTCCTAGGATGGTACAAGTCAATCCTTTCTTACTTCTTCCTTGGAGCTCGCTGACAGATTCTCAGTATTCTCCTAGTTCAGGAACACATCAACTGAACTTCACTGTCCTTGGGACAGGCGACTGAAGTTTCTGCTGCTAACTCTTCTTTCCATGCAACTGTCTGTCTGACTTTAGCTCACACAGAGCTCTGACAGGAAATGCAATCTGATCTCCTCTGCACACTGGTGGGATGACTCACTCCTGAGCCACCCGAGCTAGACTAGACTCCTCTGTCTGGCCTGTCACTAACTTATATACCCTATGGGTGTGTCCAAGTGTGTGATGGAGTGAATGGATATCAAGCATTAAACTGTTACCTCTCCGCACATCCTCCAGGATTTTATGTGTGCCTTACACACCAGGGCTACACAGCAGCCCCGTGATGAGTGGGTACAGATTCAGCAAGAAGACGAAGAGCTTGCTCGACTTCGGCAATGGGTGGCCCTCAAACAACTGCCTACCCAGTTGGAGAGAGAAAACCTGTCCCCTAGAATGAAACAGATTCTCCGGCAATGGGAGAGGCTCCACCTAAAAGAAGGATTGTTGTATAGAAAAGTACAGTTACAACGGGCCCTATCTGTCACCTGGCAAGTGGTGATTCCTGAAAACCTGTTACAACAAGTGGCCACAGAGTCGCATGAAAAAGGGGAGCACTTCGGTCCAGAAAAAAACTTTCACTGGCTGCAAAAACTAGTCTATCACCCACTGTTGAAAAGAAAGGTGGAAGAAGTCTGTCGACTCTGTAGGAACTGTGAACTGGTCAAACCTCCGGAGCAAAGGGTCCCCACACAAACTATCGTAACCTTCGCTCCGTTAGAAGTATTAATGATTGATTATCTAACAATCGGCCTAGCCCATCAAGGATATGAACATTGTTTAGTAATGGTAGACAACTTTACTAAACTTGCTGTTGTGACCCCAACTCGAGACCAAACTGCCGAGACTGCAGCTTACGCCATCTGCAAAAGTTTCATTCAATTTTATGGCTGCCCAAAGAGAATTCACCCAGACCGGGGCGCTTGCTTCTTAGTGCGAGTTATGGAAGAACTACATCATATGTATGGAATTGAGAAATCTCGGATGACCCATTATCATCCTCAGGGCAATGGAGCATGTGAATGGTTCAATCGAACCCTCATCCAAATGCTGAGAACCCTAGAAAAGGATCGTAAGACCCGTTGGCCAGACTATGTAGCAGAGCTAGTATGGGTGTATAACAATCAGGTACATAAGCAAAAATGAAGAGAAAAGTATGCCACAGAACATTGGGAACACCCATATAAAAGTGTATAATTTTATTCACAGGTACCACACATTTGTAAACAAGACACCAATACAATTACAAACATTTAAAAACACATATATTCCAGACCTGCCATAAAATGATGACAATGTCCCCCACACGTAGACCCACACAGCAAAAAGTTGAATATAGCTAATAAATATAGTAACACATGGGAAAATACACTGACAGATGAAAAAATCACAATATCTGAGAAAATACACAATATATAGTAATTAATAAGAGCCCCTAATGATTCACAGCACCATATGAAAGCACCAAAAAATACATATCAAAAGGAGACCTGTATACTTATGTAAGCTGTAGGGATTCGCTCTGGTAGGCCGAGGCCGGGTACACAGTAATGAGGCAACACACAGGCATTAAGTCCAAAAACAACGGTTTACTGTCTCTTTAAGACCAGGTAACAAAACATGACAAAAACATAACTGCAATCCAGCTTTGCAAACTACTGGTCCCAGACTCACCCTTGCATGGGACGGGCTTGACTAAGCGGCTGCAAGCCAGCAAGGACCGCCAGGTGCCTTCCCAGGTGATCTGGACTCGCTTCCAGTGCTCACTGACACATTGTAACAGAAAGTCACTTCCAGGCTAACTCCAGCCAAACTCCTCAATAGAACCGCCTGGTTCTCAGTGTGGGACCGTCACAGGCTCCGCACACACATGTGTCCTGTCCGGGTGCTATTCAGGACCCCAGTCCAAAACCCCAGCCACCAAGTTCCAAGTCTCACCACGTGCTTCCAGGAATACGATCCAACACCGACAGACCTTCCAGGAACCTTCCAGGCAGCCCTGTGCAGGACACACTCTCCACTTGTCTCAGCCAGACTCCCTTGAGACACTTCCCAGTCTCAGACAGAATCCCTTGAGACAGACTACAGAGACACTTCCCAGTCTCCCACGATCTCAACTCCATGTGCCCAGCACTGCCTTTCAATGCAAAGTGAATAATCATGTGCACAGCCGTATAGGAGTATCTGAGTAGGTTCCCACACCATATAAATATAGCAAATAAACTCAGAACTCAACTTCAGTAGAGTGATGATTTTTAATCGTGTCCACAGTAATAACAGAAACGTTTCGGTCCTGAACTTGGACCTTCATCAGTCACATGGACTACTGTGAGTAGGTGGACCCAGCAAAAAGAGGGGCTATGCCCGGAGTATCAGGTTTAAATTCTGTTCGATATAGGTGATCAAATATGGCAGCGGTTACCTGGGGGGTCCCGGTGGAGCAAAAATGTGCCTGCGGTGGACGCGGTATCCGCCGCTAGTCCGTGCACGGACTAGCGGCGGATACCGCGTCCACCGCAGGCACATTTTTGCTCCACCGGGACCCCCCAGGTAACCGCTGCCATATTTGATCAAGGTCCAAGTTCAGGACCGAAACGTTTCTGTTATTACTGTGGACACGATTAAAAATCATCACTCTACTGAAGTTGAGTTCTGAGTTTATTTGCTACAGCACTGCCTTTCATACCTGTAGCCACTCCCCAAGCCAAGGCATGAAGCACATGGTCTGGTCACGTGTTCATGACCTCATCACAGGTCCTTCACCACATACAATCACCAGTATGTACCATTCATTCTCCCACCACCAGTGGGCAGTGTATGTGTGGTTAGCATGTCCCACCCAGCTCACAAGCTAACCCTGTAGGTTCACCCTTAACAAGAATCAGAACTCTTATGGGACTATAAGTCCCAGAACAACTTTACTGACCTACAGCACAGAATAGCTCTGTGACACATACTTTCCGTTTAGCCCCATACCAGGGACTGGTTTCCCATCTCTCTCATGCCTCCAGGCATAATTTGAGCAACTTATACAGCGCCCCCTAGGTGCCACATTAGTCATTATACCACATACCTTCCCCCTCTGTTCAAACTTGTTAGGTTGAACACCTGTTTCAACCCAAGGACCCCGAGACATGTCACCCATGTCATCTTGCCCTACCAGTCGAGGAGACTGTCTCAGTCGATTTTGGGCATCCTGCAACATTACCTCTTGGTCAGGCCTCCCCCGCCCCCAGCGGTCAGAATGTCGGCCTTGTTTTTCCGTCGGTGTCACCAGACCCCTCCAGTACCGTCTCCTACGGTTATTGCGGTCCTGAGTCCATCGTCCAGTCAAGCTCACTTGTTGATCTGAGTCGGACTCTCTATCCCTTTGTCCGCCACCGGGTCTCACACTTAGGTCACTCAGCCCTGAGCTAACCGAATCGTCATCTCTACCCCTCAGTGTTTCAGCTCGTCTACTGCCAGTCCCCAGAGAAGCCTCTGGTTTCTCTATATGTTGGGATGGAAGCAGTCGCCATCTTCGTTTTAACTCATGCAGCTGTTCCTTTATCTGCTTTCTTCTTGAGATCAGCTGCTCTACTTCTCGTAGGTACGTTATTCGATACTCCAGGAGTTTCGGATGTTCTTCAGGCTCTCCACTGAGCCCACACCAATGAATGGAACCCATGTCTTCTTCTCCAGCCACCTTGATCTCGCCATCAGCTGGAATCCTCACTCTCCTTACACCGGATTTATCCACCATCTCCTGCATCACTTTTCCAAGTCTTCCGACGACTCTCCCCACCAGATTTCTGGGTACCAGAATTACCTCTTCTGCCAAACCCAGCCGATTTTGATCCTCCTTGGCCTGCTCCAGACGTTGAGCGGCTTTCATGTTACTTAACATAATCATCTGTTTTGCGTAGAGACACTGCAGATGCATATCCTTCAGGACAGCCACTAGCTTCCCTGTGTCTTCCCCCTCTGCCAGGATCACCAACTGGTTCGTCTCGGGTGCCCAGTTCACACTATCGGCTTTTACCGCCTTTTTAAAGGCCTCATGCACCCCCTCACTGGCGCAGGCTTCTCGCATGTCTGCAGGTACCTTTATCACACACTTAAAGAGTGAAGCCTTCTCCTCTTCCTGAGACTCACGTTCTTCACGACCCCTTGCCAAGATGGGCACTGGCACTTCCGCCTGGTTATCACTTGGGCACAGCCGCTGTAAGTTTTCACCCACCAACTTCTCCTCTTGCAGAAGACCTCTTACTGCTTCTCCGAGCGCCATCACATAATCCCTGACGGCCTTATTCCCACTTTGCCACGTGGACAGGTGACCTCTGAGCTCAGAGACTTCCCTCTTTAGCTCATCCACTCTTTGTTCGGCCGTTTGTCTCAGGGCCTTTTCTTGTTTGATCTGCTCTTTAAGGGTCTCTAGTTCAGCAGACCTTTGCTTCTCACCAGACAACTTTTTAGCGATGTTCCGCTTTATGGCCGCAACCTCGGCCTCCAGGTGGCGTACCTGCTCCAACTGTATGGTGTCGGCGATTTCCGTATTCGACCCCTTCAACTTTTCTTGAGGCTCGGCCCGGTCATCCTTAGGCCCCTCTTGACTCTTTGTACCTTCAGCGAGCTCTACACTCTTCAGCTCTTCAGTGTCTGGAAGAGTACTCACTTCTTGCACTAACACATCAGTCATAGATTTTTCTTTATTACCATCCTCAGTACATACATTGTGTTCCGGCGCTTTGCGCCCTTTACGTTTCCGACGACGGGAGGATTTTCCCTCCTGGTGGGGCCTTCCTTACTGTACTCCTTTTCTAACTTAGAGTCACAGTCACCCTCAGAGTCTGAGTCACCCCCCTCCTGGCACCCGTCAAGAGACTTCAGGTCTGTCAGTTGGGTAAACGCACCCTTTCCGCTGGTGTCACCGTCTGCTAAGTCACTGAGTTGGTCAGACCCGTCCACTTTGGTAGGTGTCGCCGTACTAATACCCACCATCCCAACAGTAGAGCGATCTCCCTCCTTTTGCAAGTCGGAAAACAGTTCAGAGTCCCGACCTATAACTACGGGACACACCAAATTTGGGACTACAGCGACCTCCTGTTCCCTCATGTCCCAGCCTGTCCCCACAGTTACCGCGGCCATGGGATACTCCTTAGTGTTCCCATGAATGCAGGTGACCCGACCTTTCTACCGGGTATTTGAGACCCCTTAGGTGCAACTCTCACTAACGTCACCGGACTCCCCGGGTCGATCAGGCCAACCATATCTTCATTATCTATCGGCAGGTCACAACCCCGTAGCCTTACGCCAGGTGGATAGTTCATAAGACAAATTGGACACACATATATTTTCGCCTGGCAAACGTTCGGCTGCCCCTCCAGGTACACCCCGACATCCTCTGATGTCTCCCTTTCTGGAATCGCTGCACGCACCACTCGCCGGACATCCCGGCGTCCCTGGGCAGCTCCAGCTGTCTGCGGCTCTGTGATGTGCTGCATCAGTAGCCTGTTGGTTTCCTGTTGCCGCTCCATAGCCTGTTGCTGCTGCATAGCTTGCTGCTGCTGCATAGCCTGCTGCTGCATAGCCTGCTGTTGCTGTTGCACGGCCTCCACAAGCATTTTTACCGTGCTCTCCATCTCCGGACAGTTCTCCACTCCTTTTTTGCCAACCATCCCTGCTGGTGGATTACCGCCCCTTTTTTTGGCCACCACCCCACTCTGGGATACCCCTGTGGACTCCCCCACAGTTTTCTTAGGCACAACCCCCTCAGTACAGTTTTATTTCTTTTGGGCTGTTACTGGCCCTTTAAGAGTCTGTGTGACCTGGTTCACACTGTCCTATTACCACACCAGCTTCTGCTGGTACTGCCGCCGCTTCCGTTACAGCCACAAACCACCAACACCTCCAGATGTTGCTCATAAGCTGCTGTGGCTGTTACTGCAGCTCCTGCAGAACCTCTTGCTGCCAGTCACTGTAGCTCCTGCTACCACAAGACTCTGCTTGCTTCCGCTGCACCGTCTTGCCGCTTGTCACCTTCGTGACCCCACGAGTCACAGCCAGCCGCTTGTCACCTTCATAACCCCACCGGGTTACAGCCAGACGTCTTCACCTGGTCATTTGTTATGCAGAGAAAAAAAAACATCCACAAAAAAAAAACAGCCTGACCTCACTGCGTATGCCCGAATTCGAGCACCAATTGTAGGGATTCGCTCTGGTAGGCCGAGTCCGGGTACGCAGTAATGAGGCAACACACAGGTATTAGGTCCAAAAACAACGGTTTACTGTCTCTTTAAGACCAGGTAACAAAACATGACAAAAACATAAATGCAATCCAGCTTTGCAAACTACTGGTCCCAGACTCACCCTTGCATGGGACGGGCTTGACTAAGCGGCTGCAAGCCAGCAAGGACCGCCAGGTGCCTTCCCAGGTGATCTGGACTCGCTTCCAGTGCTCACTGACACATTGTAACAGAAAGTCACTTCCAGGCTAACTCCAGCCAAACTCCTCAATAGAACCGCCTGGTTCTCAGTGTGGGACCGTCACAGGCTCCGCACACACATGCGTCCTGTCCGGGTGCTATTCAGGACCCCTGTCCAACACCCTGGCCACCAAGTTCCAAGTCTCACCACGTGCTTCCAGGAATACGATCCAACACCGACAGACCTTCCAGGAACCTTCCAGGCAGCCCTGTGCAGGACACACTCTCCACTTGTCTCAGACAGACTACAGAGACACTTCCCAGTCTCAGACAGAATCCCTTGAGACAGACTACAGAGACACTTCCCAGTCTCCCATGTTCTCAACTCCATGTGCCCAGCACTGCCTTTCATACCTGTAGCCACTCCCCAAGCCAAGGCATGAAGCACATGGTCTGGTCACCTGTTCATGACCTCATCACAGGTCCTTCACCACATACAATTACCAGTATGTACCATTCATTCTCCCACCACCAGTGGGCGGTGTATGTGTGGTTAGCATGTCCCACCCAGCTCACAAGCTAACCCTGTAGGTTCACCCTTAACAAGAATCAGAACTCTTATGGGACTATAAGTCCCAGAACAACTTTACTGACCTACAGCACAGAATAGCTCTGCGACACATACTTTCCGTTTAGCCCCATACCAGGGACTGGTTTCCCATCTCGCTCATGCCTCCAGGCATAATTTGAGCAACTTATACAGCGCCCCCTAGGTGCCACATTAGTCATTATACCACAAAGCCTAGAAAAAATAGCTCCTCCAAGGTGCAGCAAAATGATATGCGGGTTCCTAGCAGATACTGAACCAGAAAAGGAAGCAAAATCCTCAGATATGTGCGCCATGAAGTCCCATGAGAGCTGTGAGAAAATGGGGAGAAAGGAGGGGGAAGGAGGAAACCCCACGCGTATCGCCACACAGAAAGGTGGCTTCCTCAGGGGAAATGGTGTCAATCAGGTACATAGCAACACCAGATACACGCCCTATACTCTTCTTTTCAGCTGGCCAGGTCAAGAGATCACCGAGTTGGAGCTGGACCCTGAGGAAGACTACCCACGGACGGGGTGTCAACCTGGGTCCGAGAACATCGTCATTGACTACAGACTCTACATCGTCTGGTGCAGACCCGTTTCCAAGAGTTGGAACATCCAGAGATGGCTCCTCTACGGGGGACAGCTCTACAGGCTGAAGACCGGGTACTAGTTAGAGAGAAGCGTCCTCGAGACGAATTAGATCACCGATGGGAAAAAACATCGTACCGTGTACGGCGACAAGTCAATTCTGAAGGACCTGTTTACGAGGTCCAGCCCGAATGGGTTGACGATGCTCCTACTGGTGTTGTGCACCAAAACATGTTACGCCCCTGCGTGTCTAGAGATCCCCTGCGAATAGAGAAAAAAAAGTCCGATGCTCTTGAGGATCCTTTACCCATTGCTAGTGATGAAGAAGATGACGAGTACTCTGAGTCTACAGGGATAGAATCCAAAAAAGAACAAAGATCTGAGACCTCAGGGACTTCTGAGATTCCTACAAGGGCTGTTTCTCAAGGGTGGAGCGAACTCTCACCTTTGCTTATTCAGCCGGATTCGGGTACCCAAGCAGAACCAACTGAAATCCCCAGTTTACGACGTTCCCAACGTTCAACAGCAGGAAAACCACCTAACCGATTTGACCAGGATAATTTTATTTGACAACAAGTTGTTCGAAACATAAAAGAATGTCAACGCGTATTGCAAGAACTCTCGCCGTGGAATGGCGAGCACAAAGAGGGGGGGAAAGTAAGGAGAAGAAGCAAGCCAGGCTTGTCTCATCCGTAATGGGCCCAGAACCGTCAGGTCTGAACCTCAGTTACAGGGAGGAGCGCTTGGAGTAACCGGATGTTCCCTGTGCTCGAGAAAAGGGGGCATGGCTAAGCAGGCAGATAATGTCTCGTCTTAAACTTTAGGCATTTTAGATAATTTCATCTTCAACTTGCTGAACTATTCACAATAACAGTCATTTTGACCAGGGGTGCCCAGACTTTTACATGCCACTGTACATTGACTGACATCTATTATATTACTCAGAATCCCCCATTGTACAGATATAACAGACTTCAGACCCCAGCTGCCTCCAAACTTTTATCGCTCACTGCCTCCTTTGGCCTCACTCAATGGTCCTCTGCGGCCACTCACAAAGATGGTCACACGCTGGACCTTATCTTCACCCGCCTCTGTTCCCTCACTAATCTCACTAACTCACCCCTCCCCGTCTGACCACAACCTACTGACATTCTCTTCCCTCTCTTCTGTTAGTACGCATCCCCCGCTCCACAAACTCACCCACCCTCTCAGAAATCTCAAACACCTCAATATACAATCGCTCTCTGAGACCCTCCTCCCTCTTACAGACATATCTTCACTTCATGACACAGATTCTGCTGCCACCTTTTATAACACTACAATAACAGCAGCACTTGATTCGGCCGCCCCCTCACACACAGCAAAACTCACACAATCAACAGGCAACCCTGGCTGACCAGCCTCACCAAAGAACTGAGATGGGCTTCCAGGGCCGCTGAGCGGAGATGGAAGAAATCCCGCTCTGCTGAGCACTTAACCGCATACAAGCAGTCCCTCACCAGCTTCAAGTCCACGCTCACTGCCGCAAAGCAAACTTACTTCTCATCTCTCATATCCTCTCTGTCTCACAACCCTAAACAGCTCTTCAACACTTTCAATTCTCTACTCCGTCCCCTGGCACCTCCTCCTTCTCCTCTCATTACCGCTGAAGACTTTGCCTCCTTCTTTAAGCAGAAGATTGATACGATCAGAGAAAGTTTTGGCCCGCAGCCCCAATGCTGCTCAGCCCTGTTCCTCAAAAACCAACTTCTCCACCATGACAGAAGATCAGCTCTCCACCCTCCTTTCAAGATCACACCTCACCACTTGCATGCTTGACCCGCTCCCGTCCCACCTCATCCCTAACTTCGCCACAGTCTTCATCCCTACTCTAACACACCTCTTCAACCTCTCACTTACAAATGGTGTGTTCCCTTCATCCTTCAAACATGCCTCGATCACACCCATCCTCAAAAAGACCTCCCTTGACACATCCTCTGCGTCTAGCTATCACCCGATATCTCTTCTCCCTTATGCCTCCAAACTACTTGTGATGATACTGCAAGCTTCATTTCTTGTGCTGTTTCCAGAACTTTCCCCATAGTACTACAACCCCCACCGTTTGCAAGCACAGGGCAAAGTTACCCCTCCCTCCTTTTCTCTGCAGCTCACGCTTCCCTTCCCCCCTCCCAACCTGCAGTCAAGCTCAGTGTAACCTGAGCTACCAGTGCTGGAAGTTTTGCCGCTTCACCGCAGGGGTCCCTATTGTCAGCAACATGTGCTGTCCCTACCCTAGCAGCCATTTTGGAGACTTCATTCTGTTTTGGTTATAACACGGTGGGGATTTGCGTCAGAAACACGAAAGTTACTGTTTTGAAGCCTGTGTCCATGGGCATCGTTCCCGTGGTACTGGTGAACCCGTAACTCCAACAGAACCCGAGAAATGGAATTCTCGGATCCCCCACAAACTAGCTCATCCAAGTTTGGGCTCATTGGAACCGTCATTTTAAAGTAAGATCATTGATAGGTCTGCCGTTATTCTGCTAGGTTCACAGGACGAGGGATGGACCTTATGATATTTCAGAGCTCAAATCATACACTTCTGTCCCTGGGAGGTGGCCAGAAAAACCCTCCCCTTTTCGTGAGGTCAGCAGTCCCAGGTATAAGTCTGGCAGTGAGCCCCCTTGTCATTCCTTGCTGTGACGTTTTGACTAAGAGATCTGCAAATGAACTATGACGTGTGGCTCCTTCCCCCAGCCTGGCTTGCCTGTAAATGATCTAACAACCATGTGAGTGATTTTCATCGTTAATCCTATTTTATTTTATAACTGCATTTGTACATAACGATATTGTCTCAGTTTGTTCCATCTTTTTATATTGTATAAGCACTGCCTGTTTTTTAAGGAATAAACCTATAAAATTATTAGTTTGATTCTCCTGCTCTATAAACGAATTTGCACGCGCCTGAGGTACTACGCTATTGTTTTGGGGTTGCTACGGACCCTCTTGATAAATTGTTCCAAGTAAACCGTGGCTGGTGGCAGCTATAAAGAAGGGGTGTAAAGTGTTGACCTATGGGGTGGCGTTGGCGGTGACGGAGAGGGTTTTATAAGTGTATTACCCGGCTGCGGCTCGGAGTAATTATAATTCCCTCACTGCAGCGTACCCAATAGCCAGCACACATCCAAGTGACCCGTCTGGCGACTAATTATCCTAGGTGCAGTTCCCTGACTGACCTGAGGGTAAGGGGGGCGCCAGAGAGCTGCAAGTTCCTAAGTGGAAGTGGGATAATTATAAATCCCTGCAGTTTACTGGGTCGGACGGCAGCAGCCGTCGTGTGTGTGCACCGTTTCATCACATATTGGTGGCAGCGGTGGGATCACAAGCCGTGATACCCGGGCTACCGTGTGGCGGACCGTGTGCCCGTTCATCACATATTGGTGGCAGCGGTGGGATCACAAGCCGTGATACCCCGGGCTACCGTGTGGCGGACCGTGTGCCCGTTCATCACATATTGGTGGCTGAGCGGTGGGATTATAGAGCATTAGTGATCTGGTCTGAGCAATCATTCCTCTCACTAAAAAACTTGCACGGTTCTTCAGGGACAGTGCATCTAAAGTTTTGGAGAACAGACTCAGTGTTTATTAGTCCTGAGACAATTGTGTGTACTTGCGGTTACCCCTCCCTTCTCTTTGTTTTTCTATCCTATCTTTTATTTGGCAAACATGGCTACCATAGGAGCAAGTTGGTTCAAAAAGCAGAGCAAGGACACTCTTGTGGGAATCTGCAAGTACCACGGCCTTGTCCACACGAACCGAACCAAAGGCCAACTGGTCCAGGCCCTGAAGGAGCTGGGCGAGCATCGGAGCGTGGCGGGCGCAGGAGCCGGCCCAAGCCAAGGTGGTGCCGCAGGAGCAGAGGCCCAACCCCTGACTGCTTACACCCAGAGAGAGGTGGACCCTTACTTGCAGGCGGCCCTGGCGGGACTCTCCGCTGACAACCAGGAAGAACGCCTGAAGCTGATCCAGCAAGCTCAAGAGAGAGCCGACCAGCGAGAGGCCAAACAGCGAGAGGCTGAGAGAGCCGAGCGGGAGGCTGAGAGAGCCGAGCGGGAAGCTCAGAGAGCCCATGAACTGGAGCTGCTCAGACAAGGGGCAATGCCCTCCACAGCCCAGAGCAGTACACCCAGCAGCTCTCAGAGTCCGAAGCCCCGGCCAGAGCACTTTCCCGTGCTGGAAAAGGAAGGAGACTTGGACACTTTTCTGCGGGCCTTTGAGAAAGTCTGCAGACAGTACCGGCTGCCTGCCGACCAATGGGCCAGGTACTTGACCCCCGGGCTAAAGGGCAAAGCTTTGGAGGCGTTCGCTTCCCTCACGTCAGATCAAGACAGTGACTATGAGGCCATCAAGCAGGCCCTGATTGCCAAGTACCAGCTAACTCCTGAGGTATACCGAAAGAAGTTCCGGAACCTCCAACGTGGCCCACACGACAGTTATAGCGATGTGGTGCAAGGACTCAGGAACCACTTTGACCAGTGGATCCATGGACTGTCAGTTGACACCTTTGAGGAGCTGAAAGACCTGATGATCAAAGACCAGTTCCTGCATCTGTGCCCAGCTGAGGTCCGACAGTTCATCCTGGACCGAGAACCGGAGGACGCGGTCACAAGAGCACGGATCGCCGACAGCTATGAGGCCAACCGGAAACCCGAGGTGCGGAAGCCCGTCTCCACCCGCTGGGGAGGGGGTAAGCCTGCAACCAACCCCAGTGCCCCTGCCAGTCGTCCCTCTGGAGGCACTATCCCCTTTGCCAGCGCCAGGCCTACATCAGACCCCCGCCAGTGTTTCTCCTATAAAAGGACTGGTCACATCAGCGCCACCTGTCCGGAGAGGCAGAAGAACCCCCCAGCCAAGGCCTCCGGGCCCAACGCCTCTGTTCTTTTGGTGGGTGGTGTGGTGGGGAGGGTTGATGACAACGTGCAGCGTCTTGCTACAGGCCTCAAGGACACCGGGGCTGAGCGAACCCTCATCCGACCCGAACTGGCGGCCCCTGAAGAGTTGATTCCGGGGAAAACCTTAACTGTCACCGGGATTGGGGGCGTCCACTACCCCTTGCCGATAGCCCGAGTTTTCATTGACTGGGTGCCGGGAGCGGGTGAAGGAAGTGGGGGTTCCGACAACCTGCCCACTGATGTTTTATTGGGGACTGATCTGGGGAGGATGGTGGCGTACTATGTCCCTGACACCCCTTCCCAATCTGATGATAAGGTTAACGTTAACCATGATGTTGATGTTGATGATGATGGGAAACTGATTGTGTTACCTGCTAATGCTTTGCGAAGTGATGATGCAACTGATAACCTTTCTTTCCCTAGGAATGATGTTGATAGTGATGTATCTGTGCCATCTGAATCTGTTAACCCTTTCTCTGAAGTGGTAGATGTGTCCACAGGTACAGGAGCGTTCAGTCCCGTCGCTCTGCGGAGTGAGACGGCTGAGGAACCCCTAGCAGGAGCAAGCGACAGTGCTCAAGGAAATGGGGAGGTGCATGGGAACCGGGAGGAAGGTGACGCCATGACACTGACCAGTGCCACCGAGGAAGGTAACTGGCCCATAAGTAGCACTGCTCCTGAAGTGTTGGGGTGGATGGGGAGGTAGAGCCCATAGCAGCGCAGGCTGATGGGTCTATAGAAACCCCCGGGGAGACGGCATATGTAGCTGCTGTCACCCGCAGTCAGAGTGCCCGGATCGCAGGTAGCGCCCTACCATCTGGACCCTCCTCCGCTACAGGAGAGACTGAACCAGAGTTGGACCCAGAGCCGGTCCCAGAGGGTCCCAGTGAGGAAGGAACCCTGACGTCACTTCTGGCTGCCTCCAGCCAGGAGTTCCAGGCCGCTCTGCACTCAGATGCGAGCCTGGAGAACTTGAGGCACCTCGCCGAGACGCCCACCTCCGTGACTGATAAGGAGAGGGTGTTCTGGGAACGAGGAAGGTTGTACCGGGAGACAGTACCCCGAGATTCCCAAAAGGAGTGGTTGAGGGAAAAACAGCTGGTCGTCCCGCACCAGTTCCGAGGTGAGTTGTTGAGGATTGCCCATGAGATTCCACTCGGTGGACACTTGGGGATAAGCAAAACTAAGGCAACGGCTATCTCAACACTTCTATTGGCCCAAGATGGGGACAGATGTGACTAACTACTGCCGCTCCTGTATCACCTGTCAAAGAGTGGGGAAGGCGGGGCCTGCTCTTAAGGCTCCCCTGATCCCGTTGCCAGTGATAGAGGAGCCTTTCCAGAGGATCGCGGTGGACATTGTGGGCCCGCTGGCCGTCCCCAGCAGCTCTGGAAAGCAATACATCCTTACTGTGGTAGACTACGCTACCCGGTACCCGGAGGCAGTAGCTCTGTCCTCAACTAGGGCAGATAAGGTGGCGGATGCACTGGTGACCATCTTTTCACGGGTAGGATTTCCCAGGGAGATGCTTACCGATCAAGGGACCCAATTTATGTCTCGCCTAATGAAGGCTCTCTGCAGCAAAATGCAGGTGACGCGTATGGTATCGAGTGCGTATCACCCACAGACCAATGGTTTGTGTGAGCGTTTTAACGGTACCCTCAAACAGATGCTCCGCATGCTGGTTGAGACCGAGGGACGCGATTGGGAGCGGTACCTCCCACACCTGCTATTTGCCTACAGAGAAGTCCCGCAGGCCTCGACGGGGTTCTCCCCCTTCGAGCTCCTGTATGGTAGGCGAGTCCGGGGACCCCTTGGGTTGATAAGAGAATCCTGGGAAGATGAGCCAAACCCCACGGAAGTGTCCATCGTGGATTATGTCATGCGCTTCCGCGACAAGATGCAGACCTTGACGCAGTTGGTGCATGACAACATGACGCAGGCTCAGGCTGACCAGAAGCACTGGTACGACCAGAACGCCCGGGAGCGGACCTACCAGGTGGGTCAAAAGGTGTGGGTGCTGGTCCCCGTACCAAAGGATAAGCTTCAGGCAGCCTGGGAAGGCCCGTACGTCGTGCACCAACGGCTCAACCCAGTCACCTACATGGTCACGCTTGACCACACTCGGGGTAGGCGCAAGGCCTTTCACGTCAACATGATGAAGGCCCATCACGAACGTGAAGCCTGCGTCCTACCGGTCTGCAATCTGCCCGAGGACGGGGAAGAGGATCCCCTCCTAGACATGCTGGCCCAAGCCCAGGCCAATGGGTCCATTGAGGACATGGAGGTAAATGCCTCGCTAACCGTCTCCCAGCGGTTGCAGTTGCTGACCACTCTGGAACCCTTCCGGGCCGAGTTCACAAACCGACCCGGAAGGACCAAGTTGGCGGTCCACGAGGTGGACACCGGGAATCGCGCCCCGTTACGGCGGACACCTTATCGGATCTCTGAGGAAGTGCAGCAGATTATGCGCCAGGAGATCCAGGAGATGTTGCAGCTGGGGTGATCCGGCCGTCCAAAAGCGCGTGGGCCTCACCTGTAGTTCTCGTGGCAAAAAAGGATCGGACCACCCGGTTCTGCGTGGACTACAGGGGGCTCAACGCCATCACTACCTCTGATGCGCACCCAATGCCACGCATCGAGGATCTGCTGGAGCGGTTGGCGAATGCCAAGTACATATCCATCATGGATTTGAGCCGGGGATACTGGCAGATTCCCCTGAGCCCTGCGGCGCAGGAGAAATCCGCCTTTATCACCCCTTTTGGACTGTACGAGTCCACGGTCATGCCTTTCGGCATGAAGAATGCCCCTGCCACTTTTCAGTGGATGGTCAACCACCTGCTTCAGGGACTGGAGGAGTACGCTGTGGCGTACCTGGACGACATTGCCATCTTCAGTTCCACCTGGGAGGAACACCTTCAGCATCTCCAGGAGGTGCTCAAGCGTATTCACCAGGCAGGTCTGACCATCAAGCCAGGAAAATGCCAGATGGGCATGAGGGAGGTCCACTTCCTGGGGCACCGGGTAGGTGGGGGTTCCATGAGTCCAGAGCCCGAGAAAGTGGACGCGATCGTGTCCTGGCCCACCCCCAGGACCAAAAAGCAGGTGAAGTCCTTCCTGGGCACTGCAGGGTACTATAGGCGTTTCGTACCGAACTATAGCGCCATTGCAAAACCCTTGACGGACCTCACCAAGGGCGGTCTACCCCAAACAGTCAGCTGGACAGATGGCTGTGAGGCGGCATTCTGAGCTTTGAAAACAGCCTTGTGCAGCTCTCCAGTGTTGAGAGCCGTCGACAGCAGTCGGCCCTTCCTGGTACAGACTGACGCCAGCGAATTTGGCCTCGGTGCTGTACTCAGCCAGGTTGATTCGGGGAACCAGGAGCACCCCGTGTTGTACCTGAGCCGGAAACTTCTGCCAAGGGAAGTGGCATACTCCACCATCGAGAAGGAGTGCCTGGCCATGGTCTGGGCACTGCAACGTTTGCAGCCCTACCTGTACGGGCGCACCTTCAAGGTGGTCACCGACCACAACCCTCTGAGCTGGCTGCACACAGTGTCCGGAACCAATGGTAGGTTGCTACGCTGGAGCCTTGCCCTGCAGCAGTATGATTTTGCCGTACAACACAAGAAAGGCAGTGATCATGGGAATGCTGATGGGTTGTCCCAACGTGGCGAACCCGCTGAGGTGCGCATGGCGGATTACCGAGAGGTCATGCCTCCGTAGCGCCCTCTAAGGGGGGGAGGTGTGATGATACTGCAAGCTTCATTTCTTGTGCTGTTTCCAGAACTTTCCCCATAGTACTACAACCCCCACCGTTTGCAAGCACAGGGCAAAGTTACCCCTCCCTCCTTTTCTCTGCAGCTCACGCTTCCCTTCCCCCCTCCCAACCTGCAGTCAAGCTCAGTGTAACCTGAGCTACCAGTGCTGGAAGTTTTGCCGCTTCACCGCAGGGGTCCCTATTGTCAGCAACATGTGCTGTCCCTACCCTAGCAGCCATTTTGGAGACTTCATTCTGTTTTGGTTATAACACGGTGGGGATTTGCGTCAGAAACACGAAAGTTACTGTTTTGAAGCCTGTGTCCATGGGCATCGTTCCCGTGGTACTGGTGAACCCGTAACTCCAACAGAACCCGAGAAATGGAATTCTCGGATCCCCCACAAACTAGCTCATCCAAGTTTGGGCTCATTGGAACCGTCATTTTAAAGTAAGATCATTGATAGGTCTGCCGTTATTCTGCTAGGTTCACAGGACGAGGGATGGACCTTATGATATTTCAGAGCTCAAATCATACACTTCTGTCCCTGGGAGGTGGCCAGAAAAACCCTCCCCTTTTCGTGAGGTCAGCAGCCCCAGGTATAAGTCTGGCAGTGAGCCCCCCTTGTCATTCCTTGCTGTGACGTTTTGACTAAGAGATCTGCAAATGAACTATGACGTGTGGCTCCTTCCCCCAGCCTGGCTTGCCTGTAAATGATCTAACAACCATGTGAGTGATTTTCATCGTTAATCCTATTTTATTTTATAACTGCATTTGTACATAACGATATTGTCTCAGTTTGTTCCATCTTTTTATATTGTATAAGCACTGCCTGTTTTTTAAGGAATAAACCTATAAAATTATTAGTTTGATTCTCCTGCTCTATAAACGAATTTGCACACGCCTGAGGTACTACGCTACTGTTTTGGGGTTGCTACGGACCCTCTTGATAAATTGTTCCAAGTAAACCGTGGCTGGTGGCAGCTATAAAGAAGGGGTGTAAAGTGTTGACCTATGGGGTGGCGTTGGCGGTGACGGAGCGGGTTTTATAAGTGTATTACCCGGCTGCGGCTCGGAGTAATTATAATTCCCTCACTGCAGCGTACCCAATAGCCAGCACACATCCAAGTGACCCGTCTGGCGACTAATTATCCTAGGTGCAGTTCCCTGACTGACCTGAGGGTAAGGGGGGCGCCAGAGAGCTGCAAGTTCCTAAGTGGAAGTGGGATAATTATAAATCCCTGCAGTTTACTGGGTCGGACGGCAGCAGCCGTCGTGTGTGTGCACCGTTTCATCACATATTGGTGGCAGCGGTGGGATCACAAGCCGTGATACCCCGGGCTACCGTGTGGCGGACCGTGTGCCCGTTCATCACATATTGGTGGCAGCGGTGGGATCACAAGCCGTGATACCCCGGGCTACCGTGTGGCGGACCGTGTGCCCGTTCTTCACACTACTGGAACAGCATATCCATCTTGAACTGTCCTCCCACCTCTCCTCCTGCTCCCTCTTTGACCGGTTACAATCAGGCTTCCGACTGCATCATTCAACTGAAACTGCCCTAACTAAAGTCACCAACGACCTACTAACCGCCAAGAGCAAGCGACACTACTCTGTAATGCTCCTCCTGGACCTGTCTTCTGCCTTTGACACTGTGGACCATTCCCTCCTGCTACAGATTCTCTCATCTCTGGGCATCACAGGCTTGGCCCTATCTGGATCTCATCATACCTAACAGACCGAACATTCAGTGTCTCCCTCTCCCACACCACCTCTTCACCTCGCCCCCTCTCTGTCGGTGTTCCTCAAGGCTGCTGGAGAGATTTGCAGAGGGGAGAAGCAGAGGAGTAGCGAGGAGAGAGGTGAATTAGTCGGGCAGCAGAGTTAAGGATGGACTGGAGAGGTGCGAGGATGTTAGCAGGGAGGCTACAGAAAAAGATGTTGCAGTAGTCGAGACAGGAGATGATGAGGGCATGCACAAGCATTTTAGTAGAGTGAGGGTTGAGGAAGGGACGGATTCTGGAAATATTTTTGAGCTGGAGGTGGAGAGAGCTTGGATGTGCGGTTTGAAGGACAGGGCAGAGTCAAGGGTTACTCCAAGGCAGCGGACCTCCAGTACGGGGGAAAGAGTGATGTTGTCAATTGTTATAGATAGGCCAGGTAAGGAAGATCTGTGAGATGGGGAAAGATGATCAGTTCAGATTTGTCCAAATTCAGTTTGAGGAAGCGGGAGGAGAAGAAAGAGGATATGACTGATAGACACTCTGGGATTTTGGAGAGCAGAGAGGTGACATCTGGGCCAGAGAGGTAGATCTGAGTATCATCAGCATAAAGGTGGTACTGGAATCCGTGGGACTTTATGAGTTGCCCCAGGCCAAGTGTATAGATTGAGAAGAGTAGGGGTCCTAGAACCGAGACTCCAACAGAGAGAGAGTGGGATGAGGAGGTAGTATGGGAGTGGGAGATGCTGAATGTGCAGTTGGAGAGGTATGAGGAGATCTAGGATAGGGCGAGGTCTTTGATGCCAAAGGAAGAGAGGATTTGTAGGAGGAGGCAGTGGTCAACTGTGTCGAAAGCAGAGGACAGGTCTAGAAGGAGGAGTATATAGTATTGTCCGTTCGCTTTGGCTGTAAGTAGGTCGTTAGTAATTTTGGTCAGGGCTGTCTCAGTGGAATGATGGGGGCGGAAACCAGATTGTAGATTGTCAAAGAGCAGGTTAGATGAGAGATGGGAGGAAAGTTCAGCATGGACGTGCTGCTCCAGGAGTTTGGAAGCGAATGGGAGCAGCGATATTGGGCAATAGCTGGACAGCGGTTGGATCGAGGGTTGGCTTTTTGAGGATAGGCGTGATTGTGGCATGTTTGAAAGCAGAAGGGAAGGTACCGGAAGTTAGTGATAGGCTGAAGAGGTGGGTTAGTGATGATATAAGAATGGTGGCGAGGTTGGGGAGGCGGTGGGATGTGATGGGGTCGAGTGCACAAGTGGTGAGGTGTGATTTGGAGAGAAGATGAGCAAGCTCCCCTTCCGTGATGTTGGATAAGGAGGTTATGGGGTTTGGGCATTGGTCAGATATACAAAGGGGTTGTGGTGGTTGAATAATAAAGACTTTCCGTGTTTGGTCTATCTTGTTTTTGAAGTGCATGGCGAAGTCCTCAGCAGAGATAAGGGAGGTAGAAGGGGGCAGTGGTGGGCGGAGGAGGGAGGTAAAAGTATTGAACAACTGTTTGGGGTTGTGGGATAAGGAAGATACAAGGGATGTAAAGTAAGCCTGTTTAGTAGAGGTGAGAGCTGATTTGAATGCAAGTGTTGCTTGTTTGAGTGCAGTGAAGTCGTCTTGTGAATGCATTTTCTTCCAGTGTCGTTCAGCAATTTTGGATGCTTGCCGAAGCTTTTTAGTGGTGTTATTGTGCCAGGGTTGTCTATTGATTCGTCGGACTCTGTTATGCATGACGGGGCGACCGAGTTGATGGCTGATGCAAGAGTGGCATTGTAGAAACTAATGGCAGTGTCTGTGTCGTGGAGTGAAGATATGGAGGACAGTGGTAGAATAGAGTCAGAGAGTGTGCGCGTGTCTAGATGTGCAAGGTTTCTGCGGGGGTGCGCGTGTTGCTGGACTTGGGTGACAGGTGAGGAGGACAGGGATGAGAAAGAGAGTAGATGATGGTCAGGGAGAGGGAGGTTGTGAAGTTAGATAGGGAGCAGAGGCGGGTGAAGACCAGGTCTAATGTGTGTCTGTCTGTGTGGGTGGATGAGGAGGACCACTGGGTAAGTCCAAAGGATGAAGTAAGGGCCAGGAGTTTGGAAGCTGCCAACTGGTGGGTGTCTATGGGGATGTTGAAGTCACCCATGATGATGGTGGGAATGTCAGCAGAGAGAAAGTGAAGGAGCCATGTAGAGAATTGGTCCATGAAGGCAGTGGTTGGGCCTGGAGGTCAGTATATGACAGTCACTAGGAGATTGTAGGGAGAGTAGATGCGGACAGAGTGGACTTCAAAAGAGGGGAGGACAAGGAGGGAAGAGGTGGGATTGGGTTGAAGGTGCAGTTGGAAGAAAGGAGAAGGCCCACTCCTCCACCATGTCTATTGCCAGTGGGAGGAGTGTGGGTGAAGTGGAGGCCGCCATAGCATAGCGCAGCAGGAGAGGCAGTGTCGGAGGGTATCAGCCATGTTTCAGTGAGGCCAAGGAAGGAAAAATTTTGAGAGGTAAAGAGGTCGTGAATCACATGGAGTTTATTGCAGACGGAGCGGGCATTCCAGAGTGAGCCAGAGAGAAGGAGCTGAGTGGTGGGCGTTAAGGGTATGTATTTGAGGCTGGAAAGATTTCGGGTGACATACAAAGCCATCCACAACCTGTGTCCTCCATACATCTGTGACATGGTCTCCCGGTACTTACCCACACGCAACCTTCGATCCTCTCAAGATCTCCTCCTCTACTCCCCTCTTATCTCTTCTTCCCACAACCGCATACAAAACTTCTCCCGTGCCTCTCCTATATTCTGGAACTCTCTACCCCAACACATCAGACTCAAGCCTACCATGGAAACCTTCAAAAAGAACCTGAAGACCCACCTCTTCCAACAAGCCTACAACCTGCAGTGATCATCAGTCTACTGAACCGCCGCACGACCAGCTCTACCCTCTCCTAGTGTATCCTCACCCATCCCCTGTAGACTGTGAGCCCTCGCGGCAGGGTCCTCTCTCCCTCTGCACTTTTGTGTGTCTTGTATTGCTCATGTTTATTGTACTTGTCTATATTCGCCCCTCTTCACATGTAAAGCGCCATGGAATAAATGGCGTTATAAAAATGTAGAATAATAATAATAATCTGTTCACCCCTGTTTGTGTGGACATTGATGTGGCCTGCATCCCCATGACAACACTGCAGGTAACTCATAGCATGAGGCGCGATGCCTCGGGTGCAGGTTGTGTCTGATTTCGGCTTTTGTTTCTTTCAGCTGCTGGAACATCAACTCCAACGCCAGCATCTGGTGGATAATCAGGGGCCCGGTCATTCTCTCCATATTTGTAAGTGACACAATGTAACCCTGAATCATTTCAAGACATTTTCCACCTTTAATGTCACCCATAATCTGTACAAACAAATTGGAACCTTTTTGGGTGGAAAAGAAAAACAAAGAAGCAAAATAATGTAGATGCATAAATCTGCACACCCTTCCACTAATACTTTCCTGCTGTCCCTGTGAATCTCTGACATTCAATGTTTTTGGGTAGGGGTTGATCGTGAGTCGCCCGCCAGGGCTGTGGGGTACTCAGACCCGAGCCCGTTGATCTCTATGGGGGATGTCACGGCGGCCACGGCTCTGTCCGTGGCCCTGGGCGCTCACCTTCAAAAAGGGGAATATTTACAGGGGAGGATGTCAGTAGATCGTGACGCCACCTGTGGTGTCTGGTGAGGATCACCAGCGCTGCAGCAATCCACTGAGGCCGGTGTTATGGCAGCTAGGGTGGTATCGCTCCCCACAGGTGGAGCAGGCCTTCAGGGCAGCATAAGGTGTAGGGATGCAGGACGGAGGGAATCCGGCAGGGTAGGAACAAGAAAGTGGACACACACACAAGTCACTTTGGTACCTTTACTGGAGATGGTACAGGTACAACCCGGAGCACTGTAGGGTGAAGGGTGCACATCCAGATTCTCCCACTGAGCAGGTATAAGGCCTCCTGTCTCTTGCCTTTCTGTAATGAGTTTCTGGCCTGCCTGTAGCTGGGCCTAACTTAGTCTGTGTCCTGCACCGGCTGACCTTGTGGTAGGACCTTCTCCTGGAGTACACTTTCCTTGCTTATCGTATCTCCGTGTCCCCTGGCCCTGTTACGTATCAGCTCTGTGGTGCTCCTGGGACCTGTAGTCCTCCAGGAATTCCGGTTGTCTCCTACTGGGTCGTGGAGATCCCTGTAGGCTCGGACCCGG